>CM029018.1:13708908-13834108 GCA_016801055.1 Panax notoginseng
CATAAAGTTTGTATTCTCGAAGCTTTTGGAGTACAAGGCCTCAAGTGTTGCTCATGATCTTAGGCTTTTGAATAAATAAGGATGTCATCATAAAGACGACCACAAAAGTTGATCCAAATATTTCTTGAATACCCGGTTCATCATATCCATGAAGGCAGCAGGAGCATTAGTCAATCCAAAGGACATAACTAAGTAATTTCATAATGCCCATACCGAGTTCTGAAGGCAGTCTTTGGAATATCCTCAGTTCTAACCTTCAGCTGATGATATCCAGAACGAAGATCGATCTTTGAAAAGAATTGTGCTCCTTGCAACTGGTCAAACAGGTCATCAATACGTGGCAATGGGTACCTATTTTTGATGGTGACATGATTCAACTCCCGATAATCAATACAAAGTCGCATACTTCCATCTTTCTTCTTCACGAATAGAATAGGAGCACCCCAAGGAGAAGTATAGGACGAATAAAACCAATGTCTAACAATTCCTGCAGTTGGGTCTTTAACTCCTGAAGTTCAATAGGAGCCATTCGATATGGAGCTTTGGAAATGGTTTTGTACCGGTTCAAGGTCGATACAAAATTCAATTTCACGCTCTGGGGGGTAGACCAGGAAGTTCTTCAGGGGAATACGTCAGGAAATTTATTAACAATAGAATATCATTCAAAACTGACGTATTTTTGTTTAGATCTGTGACATGAGCTAAGAAAGCTTGACATCCGTTTTTCAATAAACGAATAGTTTTATGGCTTGAGATGACAGCGATTGATTTTAATGGTTTGGTTGCTTGAATTCGCATAATAGGTCGATTAGGAATATGAAAGCTAACAACCTTACGAAAACAATCAATTTTTGCATAATGAGTAGTTAACCAATCAATCTCTAGAATCACGTCAAATGCAAGTATTTTTAATGAAATCAAATCGATAGGTAATGTGTGGGTACCAACTTGAATCAAACAAGACTTATAAATAGTGGAGGTAATGAAGGTTTCTCCCAACGGAGTTTCCACAGATAAGTCAAAGTCTAATTTCTCCGGAATCAAATTTAATCGATGAGCGCAAGTAGGAGAAATAAAAGAATGGGTTGAACCGGTATCAAATAAAGTATAAACTTCTTTAGAGTATTATAATAAGCTTACCCGTGATGACCTCATTCGGGTTCCTTGCTCTCTGGGAGTTCACAACAAACGCTCTCCCTTGCACAACCGGTTTTGACTTTTCTGGGACGGCTTTTGGTGCCTCCATCCTAGCTGAATTTGTTTTCGGTAAATGACAAAATCGGGCTAAATGACCTTCTCTTCCACAATTATAACATGCTTTGGACGGCATCGCGCAGTTTGGACTGATGTGTCCCTCCCCTCCGCATTTGAAACATATGATAGGTGGTCGTTCTCCTTCCTTAACGACAGGTGCTGGTGCTGACGTCTTTCCGTCATTGTTGAATCTCCTCTTCTTGAAATGTCCATTCTTATTGTTTTGGCCCTGATTACCACCGAAGTGGTTACCATTTCTGGCCTGTTGATTCCCTCCACGCTTGTTGTCACCGCTTCGATGACTGCTCTCACTGGTATTATCATTTTGCCGGCTGCTCTCTTTTGGTTGCATTGTCTCGTTATCGCGCTCCACCAACTGAGCCCTATTTACAACATCTGAATACAAACACAGTTTATGAGAAACAAGATGTTGACGTATCTCCGGCTTCAAACCTCTTAAAAACATCCGCGTCATTCTTTCTTCATTATCCACCAGGTGGGACGTAAACCGAGATAACTCCGCAAATATTTTGCCTCGTACTGCGACACGGTCATATTATTCTGCTCCAATTTGATGAACTCCACCTCCTTCATGTGACGGAATACTCTCGGGAAAGTATTTGTCGTTAAACAGATCTTGAAACTTCTCCCAAGACATCTTCAGTGCGGCAGGTTGAGTACGCTTTATCGATTCCCACCAGTAATCTGCCTCTCCTCGCAACATAAAGGCGGCAAAGGGAACCTTTTGCTCCTCGGAGCAACCAAAGACATCAAAATATCTTGGTGATCTGCTTTATCCATGTTTCAGCTACAAGTGGTTTGGGTTCTCCCTTAAACTCCGGTGGTCCCAGCTCCTTAAACTGTTTAGCGGTGACCGCCTGCGAGTTTCCAGTATTTCCACCTACGTTGTGGATAGGAGCCGCTTTCACCTGTTGTTGCATGAATTGCATAAAGCCTCTGAATATTTGATCATTCATCATTTGGTCAGTGTTGTTGTTTGCATGAGGATTGACACCTTCCTGATGCACATTATCCTGATTATTGATATGTGGTGAATCAACTGTCGTCTGTGCTCCATTGCTATTCTCAACATTCTCAGATGCCATTTTCAGATACTGTCACAAAATAAAAATTAATTGATATGTCATATATTATCCTTATGTTATGACCGACCAATTAAATACCATGCAAATAAACTTAGGTATGCCATACTAGCGAAGGAATTCCCCGTCTCTCCCCTCCTAGTTCTATTCTCACATCTTAGCCAGGGATCATATCCCTAAGCTCTGATACCAACTGTGACGCCCCTAAAATTAGGTATACATCACCCATCTTGGGTCGTCAGATACATAGTACAGAATACAAATACAACTGATTAATACATCTGTCGTGTACAATACGACAAAACATAAACTGTGAGTTTGAATACAAATATTATCTTCTAGAGAGTATTCATACTCAAAAGGAGTCCTCATTACATTTATTAACACACCATTACATAGAATAGTGAGGATTACTAACTAATACTATCATTCGGACCATCACTCCGTACCCCGACTTGTTCCCAGCTACGTTCTCATTTCCTGAAGAGAACAGTGAAAGAAAGGGTGAGCTCAACTAGCCCAGTAAGAAATATTATGACTAAGATAATGCAGAATAAATTATCATTAGCCTTCAACAATGTTAAACTGATAAAATATAATAGACATCAAGTTTAACTGTAGCGGAACAAGCAATCCATTAAAAGAGTCAAGTAGAAAATAAACTCTACTATCTTTTATGATTTAAAAAGTTTTTCAACACTGTGATCGCTGA
Organism: Panax notoginseng; assembly: GCA_016801055.1. Taxonomy (NCBI): domain Eukaryota; kingdom Viridiplantae; phylum Streptophyta; class Magnoliopsida; order Apiales; family Araliaceae; genus Panax; species Panax notoginseng. The sequence continues at coordinate 13,711,978 of CM029018.1, forward strand.
GACTCAGCTTAATAAAATAATACACATCATCGAATCACCCCTGCACTACGGCCAAGGATATTCGTGTGTTCATTAATGGTCATGATCATGCCAACAACTGTCCATCAATGCACTACGGGCCAATGAGGACTTTTACCACATCATTTGTAACATTACGGTCATGATTATACCGAATAACCCCTGGTCATAATCATACCAAGTCCATCTATGCACTACAGGCCACAGATGACTTTCAACATTTTATAAACATGAGGATGATGACAATGATATAAGAATTCAATAAAACAAGTTCAAGAATTAATTTATCCAGGAATTAACAACGTCCAAATTGTCAACATGATACTGCATTGTGGAGTAAAATTCAAGAATGCTTAGAAGAATATTTTCTTGAAAAGATACTGGATGAAACGCAACTATCAAGGATATTCCACAAATTTCATGGAGTATAGAAGTCAAAACTTAACCAACTGAGTATAATAAAGAATGGAATAACAAAAGAAATCACCATGCATGCGATAGACCGCACAGACAGGTTATTCCAACAGAATAATAAATAATGGAACCAGGTCCGGCGTAAACGCACAGACAGGATATTCCGACAGATAATAAATAATGGAACCAGGTCCGGCGTAAAACACACAGACAGGATGTTCCAACAGAATAATAATAAAAACGGAACCAGGTCCGGTGTAAAACACACAGACAGGATGTTCCAACAGAATAATAAACGGAACCAGGTCCGGTGTAAAACACACAGACAGGATGTTCCAACAGAATAATAGAATAATGTCACCAAGTATAGGGTAGACCGCGTATACTGGTTATTTCAACAGAATAATAACGAATGAATAACAGAAGTTCTCTTCATGAATATAAAGAAATAATATTCCCTACCTTAAAAGAACTGGATATTGGAAAAGTGATGTAGCAGAATACTTTTATTCTCTCTCTCTCTTATTCTCTCTATACTTTCTCTCTCTATAGCTTGAATGAATTCGTGAAAAATAATGAAGCCCTAGGCCTCTATTTATAGAAAAACTGAGGGTGGCTCTTGATCTTAACGAAGGGTCAAATGACTCTTGGTCTTAACGAAGGGTCAAATGACTCTTGGTAATATTGAAGGGACAACTACTATTGACGAAAGTAATTACTATTGACCAAGGTAAATACTATTGACGAAGGTAATTACTATTGACCAAGGTAAATACTAATGACCAAGGTAAATAATATTGACGAAGGTAATTACTATTGACCAAGGTAAATACTATTGACGAAGGTAATTACTATTGACCAAGTAAATACTATTGACGACGGTAATTACTATTGACGACGGTAATTACTATTGACGAAGAGACTCTTAGATGATGACATATGGCTCCCATAAAATAACCAAACTTACCACAACGTCTCAATTATTGATTTAATAATATAACATTTTATACAGATGATACTATGACAATAATTTAAGAGATATGATGCAGCAATTACTGTAGCAATAATTGAGTATAGCTGAGTGACTTCTCACGTAAGCATCAATAATCAATACCGTGTGCTAATATGCAACCACGCTTTATTACTGTACTTTTACTACCGAGTAGTTCAATGATTTTTAACGGTTTTTAACGGTAACACCTCAGCCGTTATTTTTATAGAAAGATAATTCTGTCGTTTTCGAATCCGACAATAATTCCGTTGTGGGGTCCACCAATGATTGTGCCATCGTACGAATATTTCGAAAAATAATATTATTCTCCGACTAAAAACGAAATTTTTATAACAACTTGCTTACTTTGCAAATTTTTTAAATATTACCTCAACTATAACTTTTTATCAAATTAACTCCATAATATTCAAAAATGATTTTATAGAAAATTCATATTTATTTATAAAAATTGGGGTCTTACATTCTTCGTCACCATTTGAAGTATAGTTCTCTTCTTCTCCCTTCAGGCTCACAACTTTACTTTGGTTGCAAAAGTAAAACAAACGTGTACTTGTTGTGGCTGAATAATTTTACAAATTTATTTGTTTGTCTTTAATAATTTATTTGTTTGTCTTTAAAAATACACCAATTTTTTTTTGTCTTTAAAAATACTGAGTTCAACTTTTAATAATAGTCGTATGATGAAAATTTTGAAAATATTTTCAAATTTATTTATTTTTGTTCAAAATATAGGATCAAGTTTGATTTATTTAAATCAATTTGAGATATATTTAATTTTAAAATAAATCATACATTTATTAGTACCATTTAGATAAAATAAAAAATAGTAAAATTTATAATCTTGGTAATTATATTGTCTAAAATTAATTAATTTATACTAATTTTGAATTTAGAGATATTTTATATTGAATTAAAAATGTCAATATAAAAATAAATAAATAAAAAGAAGAAGTAGAGTATACTTTTTACACAAATTTTGAAAATAAAAAATTAAAAAACGAGGAGAGAGGAGAGACCACATAAAAAATCAATTTTTAATAGGTGAAAAAAATTTAGAGGAACACATTTGCATGACTAAGGAATTTATGAGGAATAGTTATGCTAAAAAAAAATTTAGAAAATATTGGAGGAACATATTTGCATGATTAACATATCTACGAGGAATAGTTGTGCTAAAAAAAAGTTTAGGGAACAGTTTTGCAAAAATATTTGAAATATAGGGTAATATTTGCAATTTACTCGGAAAAAGCGCGCACGCATTCCTACAAAACCGGTGTTGTGACTTGATTTATGAGTTGTGACAGAGAAATAGTGAGAGAAACCCGAACAGCGAAAATGGAAGATCCAAATCGGATCCCAGAGTTAAGGAAGGACACCGTAAATAACCGTTGGGTAATCTTTTCTCCCGCTCGGTCCCGCCGACCTTCCGACTTCAAATCCAAATCAAACCCTAACTCCAACCATCAATCGGAATGCCCTTTCTGTGTCGGCCACGAACATGAATGCGCCCCCGAAATCTTCCGTTTTCCGCCGGATTCCACCTTCGACTGGAAGATCAGAGTCATACAAAACCTCTACCCAGCTCTCAGCAGAGAACTGCCAGTGGAACCAGTAGCAAACGAAATTGCTCCGGGTCAAGTGAGCTTGAGTGGGTTTGGGTTTCATGATGTGGTAATTGAATCGCCGGTTCACCCGGTTCACTTGCCGGATCTCTCTCCGGCAGAGATTCGTGATGTTTTGCTTACTTATAAAAAGAGAATTCAGCAGCTTCACTGCTATGACTCCATCAAATATGTTCAGGTATATGTTCATTTCCTTTTTATTTTCTGGTATTATGAATATAGTTGAATTAAAGGTTTTCTTTTGGCTGTGTGTGGACTTTTTTGGGTTGTGCAATTGCGTTTAGCTATTTATATGCTTTTTGTACACTTACTTTTCTGGATTTTGAAATCTATTGCAATTATCACTTTGAATGAATGAATAGAACTGATTAACGCATATTTTAAACAATTTTGTTACACTGAAAATGTGCATAGGTGGGCAAAGACATCAGTTACAGTTCATATTGGCTTTGGATACCCTTTTAGTTTTTACAGTGATATTGTTTCTAGTTGTACTTTGTTCTGGTAGTTGCAAATAAAGATATTGATCATTTTATCTATTCTATCACAGATTGGCAACACTCTGTTTGTGAGTTTGTGAGTTTTGACAGAAAAGAAAAGAATAGAAAACTTAAATTAGAACAGAAAAGAAAAGAATAGAAAACTTGAAGTTTTCCTTTGTGTTGTTTCTGAGTTTTTAATAGAAAATGATAGAAAATTTAAAATTGAGGACATGAATTGTAATTTAAAATTTATTATATTAAAAGTTGAGGATAATATGATAATTATAAAAATATTACTTATTTCAATTTCTTTTCCGTCCAAATCAGGCCAATTTTGGACGGAAAACTTTGACAGGAAAAATGACCAAGTTTTCTATCCATTTCTTTTCTTTTCCGTTTATTAAAAAACTCAAAAACATAAGAATTGGAAAGAAAACTTAAATTTTCCGTCCATTTCTTTTCTTTTCTGTCCATTTTAAAACTTAGAAACAGAGATAGGGTGAGCAACAAGCAGCCCCAAGATGTAATGGCCAATTAGTCTTACTTTCCTAGCCATGAAGAAAAATTATAGCGGCATCAAACACTATGTTGGCTTAGAAACGGAAATGGGTCTTATAATTACAATGTTTAGGAATATGAATTCCGTATTTTTAAAATTTGTACTGGAACTAGCACATACCTCTAATTCAAAGTCAATAGTGTAGATTTACTGAAGCCAATCATAACCTGAAGGTTCTCAGGTTTTATGTAATTTTGAAACATATGCACCATAAATGTGCATATATGCACAACAATCTTCATGGTTTTAACTTTGGATTAATTCTACAGTCTCTGCTTTGAATGTTTATTATACAATTTCAGGCTTGTGTTGTATGTTTTTTCTTAAAAAAAGTTTAATTGCGAGTGCGTCAGCCATCTATACCCCCTTTTTCTTAATACATGTTACGGAAGTTTGGTGTTTGTTTTATGATATAAAGGTGTTCAAAAACTATGGTGCCTCAGCTGGGGCTTCAATGAGTCACTCTCATAGTCAGATATTAGCTCTTCCAGTTATTCCTCCCACGGTTGCTGCTCGTATCAACAGTATGAAGGAGAACTTTGACCGGACAGGAAAGTGTAGCCTTTGTGAAATTCAATTGGATAGACTTTTAATTGATGAATCAACAAATTTTATTTCAATTGCTCCGTTCGCCTCTACTTCTCCATTTGAGATGTGGATTGTTCCTCGGGACCACTCTTTTCATTTCCATGAACTAGATGGCGAGAAGGTAATCATTGGAGCTTCTTATTTTAGTCTTCACATCCAGAAATTCATTTTGGTTGTGTATATATTTAAATTGTTGCTTGATGTATATTACAGGCAATTGATCTTGGGAGATCACTGAAACTTGTACTTCAGAAAATGGCTTTGCAGTTGAACAACCCACCATATAATTTCATGGTTCATACTTCTCCACTTCAGGCGACTCCTGCACAGTTACCTTACTGTCACTGGTTTGTGCAAATAGTCCCTCAGTTAAGTGTCATAGGCGGCTTTGAGATGGGAACTGGTTGTTACATTAATCCTGTATTCCCAGAGGATGCTGCAAAGATTTTGTGCGAATTAAGTGTTCCCAACTAGAGATGAAATTGATCAAATATTTTGTGGTCAATATATTACGTATTATTACTACTTGTCAAAGTGACAAGATACTATGTACACTAATATTATGTGGGAGGAGAATGAAAACACATTATTATGTGAGAGGAGATTATGGTCGAATATTTCCAAAGTACTGGTGTTCAAATATAATCAATAAGGTGGCAGCATTATGCATATGCTTAAAGCCTAATATCTGGAGTATTATATAAAGTGGCAGGGGTGGTTAATTTTGGTGTAATCTTTTCACACCTTTATGTTGTTTGATGTAATTTTAACTAAATGCAACTTCTCTTTTCCCACAATTAATTCTCTTTCTAACTGTTTAATTCGGGAGTGGTTAACATGAAGTTAACTTTGGTCAATTGATCAATACAGTGTTGATACACAGGTCAGGAGGTGATATCTCTCTTTGTGTGTCAGTACTGTATTGATCAATTGACTAACTTACCATAAAATTAATTTCATGGTAATTGGATTTACTTAATTCTAACTACTTAAATTTTTATTATTAAAAATTTATTATGTGCCACATGCACTAGTTAAAGGAAAATGGGGGAAGGGGTTATTATAAAGTGAATTTCATGGTAAGTTCATTTCATGCTCAATATAATGTTGATATGCAGGCGGAGAGATCACACGCCTGCCTGTATTTCAATACTGTATTGAGCATGAAATGAATTTATCATGAAGTTCACTTCATGCTAACCGGATCCGAAAATAGGAGGACGTAGAGATTTATGTAAGAAAAACAAGCCTTGAAAATATATTTTGCTTTATACTATACAAAAAAAAATTAAAGAATTAAAAAAATATATTTCCATTCTTCCCATAAACCATTTTTTGTAAAGAAAATAACTTAATACTATTACAATTTCATAATTGTAACATACATTAAATTACAGGGATTAGGTCTAGAGAAGCAATGAAGCATGTAGGAGGTCTGGAGGTGCCATAATAAGAATAAATAAGAGAGATGACTTTGGGCATATAAAAAAGAAGAAGGTACTTTTCACTTAATTATCACCTTTGGCCTTCCTATGGCATCTGTCACATTTAAGTAAAAAAGATACTCCTATATTTTAATTTGTCACCATTAAATGGGGAAAAATTGAATTTGGGAAATAGGCAAACACGACCTCAGAAGCCGTACTAGTCGGATCAATTTGAAATTTGTTTGGGTCCAGTCGAGTTGTTTTTAGTCGCTAGGGCTTTTCTTTCCCTCTTCTTTTACCAGCATAGCGTGCACGCAAACACACAGTAGTAGTTCACAGCTCGCTACTTCTGTCGAATCATTTTGCTAGGGTTTCCATTTTTTCTCTCTTCTCATCCCGATCGGTGAAACTGTAAATCAAACGAGAAGAAGAAGAGAAGAGAAGAAGAAGAGAAGATTGTTAGTGTTTGTTCGAAGAAGATGGTGTTCCAAATGCAGCAGCGCGGGATTCAAGGGATGCTAAAAGAAGGGCATAAACATCTCTCTGGACTCGACGAAGCTGTTCTCAAGAACATTGATGCTTGCAAACAACTATCCACCATCACCAGAACTTCTCTCGGTCCCAATGGTTGGTATTACTCGAATTATTTACTACTTTGCTAATCTTTCGTTTTGTTTAATTTTGTTGAGTTTGAACGTGTGTAAGTATTGAAAACAAAAGTTTTGCTTGCTCTAACAGCGAGGTTCAAAGTTGATTATAAAGATCAGAATCTTCTATTTGAATGCCTTTGTTTGAGAATTTTCATGGAGTTTGATTTTGTAGATAAGTAATGCATTTATGAAAGTTGAATGATTTAAATAAATTTGAAGGCTAGGACAAAGTTGAAGGGATTTACTCATTTACATGATGTCGAAATGAAATTTTTTTATTTCTGATTTCTGATTTGTGTAAATAACTTGAGTTATTTTATTTAGGTATGAATAAGATGGTTATTAATCATCTGGACAAGCTTTTTGTCACAAATGATGCTGCCACGATTGTTAATGAGCTCGAAGTTCAGCATCCTGCAGCCAAGCTTTTGGTTTTGGCCGGTAAGGCACAACAGGAGGAAATTGGAGATGGTGCTAACTTGGCAGTTTCTTTTGCTGGAGAGCTCCTAGAAAATGCTGAGGAGCTTATAAGGATGGGGCTGCACCCAAGTGAGATCATCATTGGATACACTAAAGCAATTAATAAGGTTTGCCACTGTTATCCCCAGTTGATAGAGTAACATTCGTTTATTCATTAGAAAAATGAGTAAAATATCATGTTCTAATCATTTTTGTAAACCATGGTTGCAGACAATTGAAATATTGGATGAATTAATTGAGAATGGTTCTGATAAGATGGATGTAAGGAATAAGGATGAAGTTATATCACGGATGAGATCTGCTGTTGCTAGCAAACAATTTGGGCAGGAGGATATTTTATGCCCTCTTATTACTGATGTAATTCTTACTTAACTATCTTATTATGCATTAGGAATGCCTTCAGCTACTTGAAGTTCCTGATTGTTGGGATAAGTTTACACTGTAGGCATGCATACAAGTTTGCCCGAAGAACCCAGCAAACTTCAACGTTGATAATGTCCGAGTTGCAAAACTTCAGGGTGGAGGTCTTCACAATTGTGCCATTGTCAGAGGTATGGTTTTGAAAAATGATGCTGTTGGGAGCATAAAGAAAATGGAGAAGGCAAAGGTGAGTACGTTTTCAGTCAGTGTTGTTATTCTCCCCATGTTATCTGTTGTTACTTTCTTGAGTCTTATCCAGAACTATGTATGCTCTTCGAATTTTTTTTCAGTTTCTTTTTTCTTGATTATATATATATATGTATTTTTTTCCTCCCCCTGATTAAATATATACATGAATAAAATTCTTTTGATCACAATCTGATACTCTTTCTTTGAAGACGTGCAGAGTAGGACTGAAAATTTGTATTTGTATTTTTCTGTTACTTTAGTATTCATTTTTACCTTTGTTGCTTTAGGTGACTGACACTTCCAATGGGTGACAGAATCGTGGTTTATTTGTATTCATTTGTTTGTTTAACCTTTGTCCCTAGTTAAAGAATTTCTTTCCTATATTTATTGAAGCCTCATCGCTGTTAAAGAATTTGTTACCTAATATTTCATTGGTTTGAAAGCAATGTTGTCATGTAGATATGATTATAGTATTTATAAAACCTCTCCTATTTCTCAAAAAGAGTCATATTTTGACTTGTAGAGAAGTCAAGTTGCAAAATCCTAAAATTCAAAGGTAGAATTTTCAATATAGTTGGTTAACTATTGGGTTAACCTATATTAACTGGAACCAAATGAGTTGGTTAACTATTTTTATTTATTTAACTTGGGTAAAGTTTGGACCCATATTTTAAAAAGAAATATAAGCCCAAACCAGTTAACTATTTTCAACCCATATTTCATTCCAAATCCAAATTAAAAGTTCTTTCCTTATATGCTATGAGGATATTCGTAATTTTGCTGGCTGGACCTAACTTTTGCTACCAACCTTCTCATTTACTGTTCCCTCAATTCCTAATTATCTGCAATAATTTTTCCCCTTTTAATGTACCGTTGGTAGATTTTTAAGATACTTTTTCAAATTAAGCTAATAAAATACTAGTTCACATTCATTCTTATTTTTATTTTTAAGACTGAATTCAATACAATTTCTTATTATTTTAAAATAAGCCAAATATTATAAAATAGTCTACATTCATCCTATCACTTGTTTACAAAACTTGATAGACTAAAATAAAATAAAGGGTGTTATTGATATTTTGAGCCAATTATAACTCATTAATTGAAGCCTTAAATTAAAATTTTGATGGTCAAAATTATATCTTAACCTTCTCATTTTTCAATCCATTTTTTAATCATATTATTACTTAATTAATTTAATTGTAGCGGTCACAATTTTATTTTTCAAAAGTTTCTGTTAAAAAGTCAAAACATCATAAAATGCTTAGTGATTATGTATACAGGATATATCTAATAATAATTTATTTAATTGGATCATAATAATAATAAGTTTGAAATTTAAAATATGGGTTGACCTATATTTGAACCATAACTATATGGTTCCAACCCACACAACCTATATTAAAGATAGTTAATATGGTTTTAGTTTTTAAATGTATCCATAACCAAATTTTGTAAACGAAAACCAACACATAATCACATTTTGCCGGCTCTATTCAAAGGTGATACGAATTCATTTAATTTAAGCTAATGCAATTTTAATTGTTGTAAACAATCTAAGAGGTTTTTTTTAAAATTTTATTTTATTAAAATTTATATGAATTACTTAATTTTAAATTGTAAGATTTCACAAATTGACTTCAAAACTCAAAACGAGACTCTACGTTGTACTTTAGTTTATATATATTTGATTTGGGCACAATGCAATTTATAGGACAAAGTTGTTAGATATTTTTATTGACCAAACGAACTTTGTATTGGTACTTATATTCCCAAATATACTCTGTATATTCTAAAATTAACTTACTAATTTTTTTTGTTCAACGTATAGTTGCATAGATATCAATATTCTAACTTATTATTGGATGTTCAAACATTACATTTCTACTAAATTATATATAGAACAGTCAACTTGTTGATTTAACTAAAAATCTTTCTATTAAACTTGGTTTTATAATATTTAGATTTTAAAAATTTCTAGATATAAAGCTACCTTAACGTTCCGTGTTTCAGCCTATGTAGCATACCACATACAAATATTAGTTCCACTAACCGAAAAGAATAGCAATCCAATTGTTTTTTCCAGGTAACATTGTTATAGACAATCTAGGGAAACTTGATTATTAACATTTTTACCTGGACAACTCTTAATTCTTTAAACAATGTATACTCTGATATTTTAGATGACACAAGAACTAATGTTCCTAAATAAGCAAAATGTTCTGATTTCTTATTTGAATGAATCCCACCATTGGGCATTGAAAGAGATAAAGTTTACACATAGGATAGTCAAATAGAAAGCATTGACTGTAAAGTTCTTATTTGTTATAGATATGCTATAAGATTTGCCTGTAGAGTTCAATTTGTGAATGCATGTAACTTTAGACTTCTTCATTGTTCTAAAAAACGCTAGGCGGATTTAGGTGGCGGGGGATCTTTGAGCACCTAGGCCTTGTAGGCAGTGCCTAGGCGGTTTCCTAGGCAGGCACTTTAGGTGGTGTTAATTTAATTATATTTTAATTTATTAATGAGATTATATGGGTGAAGTTTGAAACATATAAAACTTTAGGACTAAAACATAATTAAGAAGAAACTTTGAGGCATGCATGTGTAATATGACAAAGCTAATAAAATGGTATAGACAGTCAAACTGTGTTTCAGTATATACCCGAGGACTTGTTTGATGACGTTTATGTGCTTCGTAGAAGGTTAGCTTTTGAATTTAAGTCTCTGCATAGTGTGTATATGCTTAATGGGGAAACAGGCAGGTTTAGAATTAGGGTTTGAAGATGGAGAAGAAATTGGGAAAAACAAGTGGAAAGATAATAAAGCTATAAAGCTCTAAATAAAGTTCAATAATTAATTTCAACGTAATGTATAATGAAGGATTACATGAGCTTATATAGGAAAATAGTAAAACCTAATTCTTGGAGAATGGGGACTAAGGGAAGCAGACAAGATAAGGTAAAAAAATCCTAATAATAATCTACCATAATTAAAATTCTAGAATAATCTACTACTTAGCATAGGCTTCCAAAGCCTCTTGTATTAGTCCAACCAAGTTTGGCATGCTCGTCCTACATCAATGCATATGGAATATCTTATCTGTTAACTGCGTTGTCCTTGTTTTTAATTAGATATTTTATTTGGATGTATGACAAATATTTATCTTTTGATTTTTGTATGGACTCACCATTGTCATCGACTCGTTTTAAGACAGATTCATTTCCCTTATTAAAAATGTTATCTTTGTAGGTTGCTGTGTTTGTCAGTGGCGTTGATACATCTGCAACTGAAACAAAAGGAACTGTTCTTATTCATAGTGCCGAGCAGGTATAAATTCAAGAATTCTACAGTGTTTCAAGTATCAGTTGGATTTAAAAGTCATTTGTAAAAAAAATCTAGTTATATGAGCTGAATATTCTTGGCAACCTTGGTCATTGTACATTCTGTAGCTTGAAAATTATGCAAAAACAGAAGAAGCAAAGGTTGAGGAGCTAATCAAATCAGTTGCAGAATCTGGTGCCAAGGTTATAGTTAGTGGAGCAGCTGTTGGAGAGATGGCACTGCATTTCTGCGAGCGATACAAGTATGATGTCCCTTCCTAGCCTCCTAGGTTAATATACTTATATTCTTCTGGAGTTGCAGTTTTTGCATTCATACTATGGAGTAAGCCCCATTGCAGCAAATTTGGACAACAGTTTGGATGATATATTAGTCTACTTTGTTCAACCATATACGGCATTCATACAAGTCTCACAGAGACCATGCTTGCATAAAAAAAAATTTGCGTGTAAAATTCAGGCTGATATACTGGCATATACTCGTATATTGTATTCACCTTTATTTTTAACTTTTAAGTGACTGCAAAGGGTGGGGAGGGTCAGAATAGCTTTTGGCTCCTTTCTGCTATCCAAACTCACATATTGTTAAAAAACCAGTTCTCATGTTCTTTTGCTTCCCACTTAACCTGATGATGGAAGTAGAAGGGTACATTTGAAAAATTCTTGACAGTTACTTTAAGAGTTTGAAGTACTTCTGCACAACTAAACGTAACTATTTAGTGGGGAAAAACCGGGGTGGGACTCAAAAGATTTAAGCCAAGTGTCATCAGAACCCCCCTACATGTATCACTATAATATATTTTAAATGGATTTTTAGGTGTTACAATATGGATGCATGTGATATGAAGTGCTCATTCATATTGTCTCTCTGAATATGATGCAAAAGCTTATGTGACCATTTTGGCATATTGGTATTAGTGATACAGATTACGGGCATATACTGATTATTATCTTTCACTCATGCTTATATTGTTGGTCATCTAATTTTACTCCAGAACTGTATGTTTTAACTCTTTAAAAATTCTATTTGTAGACTTATGGTGTTAAAAATAAATTCCAAGTTTGAACTCAGACGCTTTTGTCGTACTACAGGCGCTGTTGCTATGGTAAGCATATTAGTGTATTGTATAGACTGAATACCATCTACTAGTCCTTCTGACACTGGTCTTTCTGACAACAGTTAAAGCTTGGCCAGCCTAATCCAGATGATCTTGGTTATGCCGATTCTGTTTCAGTGGAGGAGATTGGTGGTGCTAGGGTATGGAAAACCAGGGTGCCTTGTGTCTTAGTTTATTTTTGTTTTTCTTCTGGTTTTTTTTTGCCCACTTCAGATTTTCTGATTTTTATAGGTTACTGTTGTGAGAAATGAAGAGGGTGGGAATTCAGTATCCACTGTAGTCCTAAGAGGTAGCACTGATAGTATATTGGATGACCTTGAAAGGGCAGTTGATGATGGTGTCAATACGTACAAGGTATTTTGTTAGAGCAATGCCATGTCTTATATTATTGTCTTTCATTTTAAGCCACCTTTGAAAGCAGCTTCTTTGGTAACTTTGAATTGATATTTTGGAGCTAAATTGACAATTTTGGTGAAATTATGTATTAGGCAATGTGCAGAGACAGTCGGACAGTGCCTGGTGCTGCAGCCACTGAAATTGAGTTAGCAAGAAGACTGAAGGAATTTTCTTTCAAAGAAACGGGGTATTTTTTTTAAAAATACAATTATTTTCATCTATTAGTTGCAGCTTATGGCACTGTAGTAATTCTTGTTACTAGAACCCTTTTCTTTATCTAGAGTTCTCTCTACCTTTCCTCTCTGGATAGATTTTTCATTATTTTCCTCTTGTACACACAAGCACATAATATTATGGTATATGTGAAATTATAGTCCATTCTTAGTAACTAGGCATCCATGTGACTGCCATAAAACAAAGGAGTGCTTATATAAACTTGAAGAGCTTCCTCCATGCATACTTCGTCAAATAAATTGTAAGGGGCTGTTTATTTCGTCTTCACAGATTCTGAATACATCTTAATATGTTTCATTCAGATGTGTATTAATAATAAGACTAAATCCCTCTTGGTGAATAAGTTAGAATTTGAATCTTATTTCCTAAGAGGTGCATTTGAGTGGTGTTTTAATCAAAATTGACATTCACATGACTCCAAAGATCATGATTCATTACTTATTCATATCAATACTATGACTGTACTCTTTCTTTTCAGGTTTTTAGATGTGTAATAACTTTCTGCTATTTCATTGTTCATTCTGCATTCAGATGACACAACTTATTAATGCAGAAGTAAATAGTCATATAACAATTACAACTTAATTAAAACAAATAGCACCTTAGTATAATATAGTTTCTTGCTACATATGGGATGATATTTCTCATTTTGAAATTTTATGTAGCATCCCAGCAGATTAAACTTGTTTATGGGGAGGATTTCCATGTAGCTACAGCCAATAATTTCTTCTGAAGTGGTGCTAGGACTGTTTTCCTGAATTAGTGGTTTATATCCTTATTATTTTGTCTGATGCGTTGAGTGCTGGCTTGTACATCTCATATCTCAATGTCCTGTATGCATCATTGGCCCATTTCACACATTTCTGATGCCCATATGTCAAAACTGCAGATTACGTATGTAATTGTGTTTTGATGCACTCAAGTTGACTCTAAAAATTTTCAGTCCAACTCCATTCTTTTTAGCTTTCATATAATTTTGTTAGGTAACTACATGTTGGATACACAAACTATGATCTTCCCTCTTTCTAGTTCAGATCGCTTTCTTATTTACTGGGCAGGTAGAACATGACTTTAAGAACTTATTAAGATCAAAATATCTTTTATTTAATAGATTGGATCAGTATGCCATTGCAAAGTTTGCAGAAAGCTTTGAGATGGTGCCTAAAACCCTGGCTGAGAATGCTGGGCTTAATGCTATGGAGATCATATCTTCTTTGTATGCTGAACATGCGTCTGGAAGCACCAAAGTGGGCATTGATTTGGAGGAAGGTGCCTGTAAGGATGTTTCTACCATGAATATTTGGGATCTATACATCACCAAGTAAGCTGCCTTTTGTTATCTAAACTTCAAAATGGGTGTTTACTAGCTTGGCTCCAGTTTTGTTGTTAATTTGAAGGCTCTGTGGAAGGGAAGACTGATGGGTTTTAATTTGAATTCAATTTAATTTTAGACTTTAACATGAGTGGGTATTTAAAAGAGGATTATATTCAAGGAATAATTAGTTTTGTACTCGCTGTTCCAATTGAAAATTTACTTGTGAGATATTCAATTCCAAAGTTTTGTTGTCTTCGAATTGTAGTAAAGCAAATTTTCTGTGGAAGCAGGTTGTTGAAACTTTAATTTGTATTTCATCTCAGAATTTATCACATAAAACATGGATTATATTTCTGAAATATACATTTTAGCAATTGAAATTAACCTGTGAAGTTCTATTCCGGAGTTTTGTTTGTACTTGCTAAATTAGTTGCAAATTATAAATGATAAAAGTTCGCAGGATTCAAACAGAATTGTGATTATTCTGTTCGAGTAGCCCAATTGGGCTCTATTTAATTTTTGATCTTGACAACTGGTTAGGTTGGTAGCAGTATCTTCTCCAATCTATGGGGATTGTATAGTTTTATTTTTTGTTTTTTTGTTAAATATTTTACAAGGATTTACACCACTTGTTAGTTTTAACAATTATTTGATGCATCTTTTTATAATATAGAAACCCTAGTAATATAGGATTAGTTTGTCAGGTTTTGAATATTTTGATATGTATTTTCTTTTCCTCTCCCCCTAGGTTTTTTGCACTAAAGTATGCTGCTGATGCTGTCTGCACCGTTCTACGCATAGATCAGGTATTTTACTTCAAGCATTTAATTTTATGTTCTCCCCATTTCTCATAATTGTGGTATAGACTGTTTGACTTTTCAATTCTAGGTCAAACTTTGTTGACCTGCTTCAGTTAGTGGATCAAGTAACATGCTTTTAGTTCAATAACATATTTTGGTTACAAATGGGATCCTATTGCTGATAATATCCTCTAATGTGTGTGCACGTTTTAAATTTAAAAATAATAAAGTTTAAGTGTCCGATAAGTATCATAAGTGTCCATGGATTGTCTGTGTCCGACACATCCGATACAGATACGTCTACCTCGGAGAAGTGTAATTGCTTCATAGCTTCGAAGAATTCTTGATTGTTTTTGAATCAAAGATTATGTAGATCTGTCTTTTGAAAGACAGGTACAGTGTTATATGACACAGTTAAAGTAAATAATCATGTTGTTTTAATCGGCAAGTATGTATTAAAAGCGCCAAAAATGGGCCAACCCATGTACACACGTATCCAGACATGATTTATGATAAGATGCAGGGAAAAGTAAACACGAAACCCTATACAGAGACATTGATGCAAACATGCAGACCCTGCTACTCCTGCCTTTTGCATCAAGTACGAACTTTACTGATGAACGCAATGAAGTAGCATAGATTATTTGTCAATGTCAATACACGCACAGCTTCAACAAAGAGAAAACGTATTGGTTTATCCACCAACTACTTTGGCACTTGTGCATTTTTGCGTTTTGCAGATTATAATGGCAAAACCAGCAGGTGGTCCAAGGAGAGATCAACAACCAGGAGCTATGGACGAGGACTAAGTTTTATGCGGCAACTGATTTATCTTTGAGATAACTAGTTTGGGCTTGTCCTTGTTTGAGCAACTTTTTCATTCCTCTAATTGCCCGATATTGGCTGAAGAAATTTTGATTTAGTATGAAAATAGATACAACTGATTGTATGCCACAATTTAATTGTACTTTTTAGAGGATTGCTGATGATGATGTTGGGTGAATTTTGATTGGGTTTATAACCCTTTATTACTCAAATTCAAACTTGGTCGCTAGGTTCTGTGGGACTGATTATTCTTAAAAATCCCCGCCACCCCACCCCCCAAACAATAAAAAAATTGTATGTTCACTTGAACTACTCAGTCTCATGGTGAAATTGTGATGGTGATTTTTCTTTTTTGAGTGATCATTATTTAAAAACTTTGAAAATCAACATCTCCTCTGGTGGGCAAAAAAAATAAAAAATTCTCTGGTGATCAGAAGCTAGCCTTTGTTTATTAATTCTCTCCATAATACCCATTGGTACGAAATAGGTAATTTTCTTCGTAATTCTTGTTGGTGATGGTAGTCCAGTTTTCACATAATAATAATAATTGCATTTAGGAATGTCAAAGCATCATCTTATTTTATTACATGCTATTGCATTTAATTGCATTTAGCCAAGTCTTAACACCACCAAAAGATGAAAAAAACAAAAGAAAAAAAAAATAGAAAAGGGATAAAAGCCAAAATAGGAAAATAAACAAAAAAGCAATTGGGAAAAATAAAAAGGATGAGCCTAACTAGGCTGCAGTAATTGGTGAGAGTGTGTGGAGTCTGAATAACAGACTTCACTACATCTATCTATCTATCTTCATGGCTTCTTCTCTACTATCTCTCACCCTCCCAAAACCAAGCATTACCAAGGCAACTGCCACCACCACTTCTCCTCCACCATCAGCAGACTCACTTGAACAGAAGTTTGGCCGGAAAGGCATAAAATTCTCCGATTCCGGTGATGTTGAACTGACTGTTAGAAATGGAAGCTCGCTAAAACTTCAAATACCCAATGCTCATGTCACTTCTTACAAGCCTAAGGTTTACTGGAAAGACGAGGGATTCGAGGAGGTTCTTTACACTCTTCCTCCTAAGGCTTCAGGCTCAAGTACTAATAATAATGCCAGAGGTGGGATTGGTTTGGTCATCAATAATAATAATAATATTGCAGCTGAACCAAAGTCCAAAGGCTTAGCCTCCCCTGTTGATATTTCTCAATGGATTGTCAAAGACGTAGATTCCGATTCCATCGATGCCCTTCAGGTACTCTCCAGTTCCATATTTTTCTTCTTCTTTTTTTTTTAAAATTGTTGTGTCATTGTGTGTGTGGAATTCAGAGTTAAAATAAGGAATTTCTATTTTTCCTTTTTATTTATTTTTTATTTCATCTATCTTCAAAGCTATACAATTATCACCACAGTTTCAGCTTTATATTAGTTCTAATTTTAATCATTTTATTTTCGTCTATGAAAATATTTAAATTTTAAGTTATTGCTCCAAAAAAAAAAGCCTTTTAAATTATGCACCATTTGTGCTGTGCAGGTAGAACTAAGATGTTGTAGCAGTGGAACTGTTGACATAACCTATGTCGTGTCCCTCTATCCACTGAGCATGGCAACAGCAGTTATAGTGAAGAATAATGGCAGGAAAGCCTTAAATTTGAGCACTGCAATACTTGGCCATTACAGATTCAAGAAAAGAGGAGGGACAGCAATTCAAGGACTCCGGTACTGCTCTTACTGCACACACCCTCCTTTATCTTCACCTTTCGAGATCCTCACCCCTTCTGAAGCTATGAAAACTGACGATCCAAGTCTGTTTTCATTCGGCTTGGATCCTGAAAACAAACCTGGATTGTGGACTCAGCAAGATGTGCCCATCACTATTTTGAGGCATAAGCTCAGTAGAGTTTATGCTGCTCCTCCTGAAGAAAGACTCAAACCATTTTATAACACCCCACCTTCTAAATATGAGACCATTGATCAGGTATGTTCCCGGAATCTTTATTTCATTTTTTTACATTTATACTATGATTTGTAAGTAATTATTTCAACCAAAATATAGATCATACATTTGTCATATTTCAAGTCTCACATCGAAACATGTGGGATATACTTTTCTATTTAAGGTTACTATCAATAGTACTAATGGCAAAATCTTTTTGGGTGAGCTTATGATGGATCAAGACGACCCAATGGTACTCTTGGAACAGTAAATTTGAGACTTCATCCGGCCTCAAGTTAGGCTAGGTTGTTTCAATATGTTTAAGGACTCGATGTTACTCTTGGGCACAATGTGACCTTAAAATTTAAGGTTACTATCAATAGTACCAACGCCATGACCTCTTAGATTTGGTGGGTTGAGATAACCCAATGGACTCAATGTTACTCTTGGGTGTGCCCTTAAAATTTAAGGTTACTATCAATAGTACCAACGTCGCGACCTTTTGGATTTGGTGGGGTTGAGATAACCCAATGGTATTATTGGTATAGTAAATTAGAAACTTAATCTAGGCTCCAGTTAGGCTGGGTTGTTTACTCTTGGAACAGTAAATTTGAGACTTGATTCGGGCTCAAGTGGGGTCAGGTCGTTACAATGTATATGTTCAATTTGTTCTTGAAGTTGCTACCTTGTTTCTTTCTCCTGTTTTCACTTATTTTTCGTGGTCATTTTCAGGGACGAGAGCTGTTCTTCAGGGTAATACGAATGGGTTTCGACGACATTTATGTGTCGAGCCCTGGTTCTGTATCAGAGAAGTATGGAAAGGACTATTTTATCTGCACTGGGTCTGCTTCAATGTTGGTGCCAGTGGTTGTAAATCCGGGTGAAGAGTGGAGGGGAGCACAAGTTCTTGAGCATGATAATTTGTAATCACATCATTAATATATATAAATAATTTAAAATTTTCTTTTTCAATTTTGTCAAGCATAAATTTGTGTTTTTTTTTTCTTTTCTGTAATTAGAAAATGTAACCGCAAAAATCTCAATGAGATGACAGTACAGTTGAATTCAAAAGCAATACCTTCAAGGTTATGCTCTCAAATTTTTACTAAACATAATTTTGTTTAGTGTCAAAGAAAAGCAATGCTGTTCACCAAGCTCAAGAACCAGAATGTGCTGATAATAGCTGTAAATTATTCCACAAAAGAGTTCAATTTGCAAAATTTAAAGATATATTTTTTTGGAACAATTTATTACTTTGTTTACAAGAACTTTTTTTGTACGGCCTTTTTCGGTGAACACCGTATGTTTGAGCACAAGTTCCAACAAAGAGAAATATGATACAAAATATCTACTTATATCTTCAATATCAACCAACCAAATATCCTTGTAAGGTTATCCAAATCTGGGCTTATTGTTATCCAATCAAGGCAATAAAACTAAGTGACCTCTCCCTTTCCTTTCTCCCTCAAAACTCTCTCTCTCTCTCTTTTTCTTCTTCATTTGTAAAAAGAACATGCAATGTACCATTTCTCAGGAATTGCATACGTAACACTAGGAAGAAGAATACTTACTATCACAGAAAAATCATGACCATAATTTACAGCTCCCTTTTCTCTCCCAACTTCACTGCTTTTTCCTCCACAAAACCTATCACAAAAGTAATTTCTTCACACCCTTATCTCTCCTCTAGTCCAATCCAATGGAAAAACCCCAAGAGGGATTTTCAGTTACCTTCAGTAGCTTCAATCCCATATCCTCCCATCAATGTAGATTACTTGGAAACTGAATTCGATGGCCATGGAGTCAGCTTTGCAAGTATAAGTGACAGCTGCGTCGTAAAGATGAAACTAGACAATGGAAGTGTGGTCAGCCTGATGCTGCCTAGTGGCCTAATCACATCCTACAAGGCCCACATGTGGCACGGGGGCAAGCTTGAACTGCTGCACACATTAGTCTCAGAAGCGGAGGGCGGTGGCGCTGTTATTCAAGGTGGAGTTTCTTTAGCCTTCAAATGTGAAAGTGATGAAGGTGTGTCATGGTCTCCAAGTACTTGGACTCTACATGATGTCAGAGGAAGTTCTGAAGATTTCATTCAGGTCTGTTAGTCGACTTCAAATCATTATATTTGTAATTTTTGTATATGTATTGTTATGTGTGCCTCAAATTCTTTTGTTCGGAATCCGATATTTGACCTGACTTGAATGAAAAAGAAGAAGAAAAGGTTTAGTGGTTGGCTTCGGACTTCAGCCGCCCCTACAGTATGCACCTATCATGTTATTTGGACTCATTATGGTATATATTATCTTCTGCCCCTCTCGCTCGTGGTATTTCCCGATTTGGGTTTCCGTGTAAATCTTGTGGTCTTGTCTTTAATTTCCATGGTTGATTTATGTGTTTGCAATAGTTGGTTCTAACAAGTATTCTTGTTTATATACAAGTACCCTTGTTTTGCATGTTCTTGATTAGAAAATAAATTTTTTGAAATGTAGGTAGAATTAATTAGCAGCAATAGGGAGAGCATGGTTGAAGTTAAACATATTGTGACACTCCGAGAGGATATTTTAAGCTCACAGTTCGTAGTAACAAACTCAAAGACTTCATCGGTTCGTTTGATGGGATCTGTTGTGAACCATTTGGCAGTGAGCACTCCAGAAGCAACTTATGCACTGGGATTAGAAAGATCTAATTTCTTTACCAGGCCACCAGTTTTGTCAAATTTCAGCATAATACCTCCACCTCCAGATTTCAGCAAGAGGAAAAATTCGGCTTCTGGGAGTTTATGGGAGCTTTTGTCGGGCTGGGGTTCAAGAAATCAGAAATTTGATGATGAAAAACGCGAGAGACAAGAAGAATTGGAGGGTGAAGAAGATGATAATAACAAGCAGTTAACAGAGGAAATGAGTAGGATTTACACCAGTGCTCCTCGGAACTTCACAGTCATTGACAGGGTACTTTCTTTATCTACGGACATTACATTCTACCAACAGATATAGCCTCTCGTATAGTTTTCTAAACTTTAAAGCATTTCAAAAGATTAAATTCATGCTAGCAAGTACCTTTTTTCCTGTATAAACTCCAAATTAACCTGTTTTTTTGCCATGTTGGGCAGGGTAAAAGAAACTCAGTTGTAGTAGAACGAGAAGGGTTCAATGAACTGTACATTTTCAGTCCTGGCTCAACTTATAAATGGTACGGCAAGTATGCGTATATATGCATTGGACACTCTGCTTTGCTTGAACCAATAACTCTGGCTCCAAAAAGTGAATGGAGAGCGGCACAGCATCTACACAACCCGAATACTTAGTTTTTTCACTAGCTGACATGGGAGGAACATCTTCAAATAGGATTAAAAGATGTACATATGTATTTGTAACAAAGCAAAATTTATGTGAATGTAGAATCTTCACTGCTCATGTATCCTATTTGGAAACAAAATATATCGAATACAAATTTTGCAAATTAGTATCATGTTTGACAATCCAAAAGAGACCGAACTATATCATCTTTGGTTGGGAAAAACAAGATTGAAGCAAACAAAAAAGAAACCAAACAGCGCCTGGGAACAGTTTTAAAAAGATTTCATCCACCAAAAAATGAAAGTAAAACATACAAAATGGAGCAGGCTATGGCTGTTATGCAATTCTAATGGACACAACCATTCATGGACAAAAGAAAATCCACATCTATACTTGGATGACTCATGCTTATGATTTGCACAAATAACATACTCAAACTCCCCACTTTTCACTATGATAACAATAAAATTCCAAGGTTTCTAACCGTAATCAAAATCCAATTCTAATATTAATACATTAGAAGTGAGATTAGGTAGGGAGAAGATTATAACATTCATTCTGATCACCACCAATCCACAACAAACAAAGAAAAGCTGCAAATAGTACAATAAAGAGACCACAAAGCATGCTGAGAGCAGACCTTGGATAGTCTTTTTGAACATTGATTGTTAGTGATTTGATTTTACTTCCTGGAACCAACTTTTGAGACACCTGCACATCAGCTAAAACAGGAACGTATTCGGATGAAGACACCGATTCCAAGCTATCATTAACATCTTCATCATCAAGAGAAAAGTTTTCATTGTCTTCGGTATCATGGTTCACATTACACAAAAAAATAGTCTGGTCATACTTTGATGCAGGATGATGTGAAAAGCCATTTTGGTCATACTTTGATGCAGGATTCGACTCAAATTTCCTTGCACAAGGGCTTCTAAAACTTTTGCTTTGCTTCTCAGAGACTTCCGAGTTCCTGCTGTTCGGGTCTTGAAGAGAGTAGATCAACTTCCTTGGAGTTGTAAATTTTTTGACATTGTCAACATTGATGTGAGATTGCGACCTCTGAAGTAAAGAAAAAAATTAGTAATGAATAGATTGTTTATAATCAATAGAATCAGTATCTAGTAAGACAATAACAAAGTTAAGTAAATTTAATCTGATCATGAGTACAAATAAGTGAACAAAGATACTGCATCATCATGCTAGAGCATTCGGTCAATCAAATTATTACTTCTCAATGATAAAAACTGCAGTAGTGAAATTTGATGTAGTAAAAACTTAATTTGGTTCCAACCTGTAGGTGTAGCAAATATGATGTTTCTGCTGGAAACTGCATAATGGTGTTTTCTTGTTTCTTTGAATAAACCCAAAATCCCACTTCACCACTTGTGATCCTAAATCCTAGTTTTGAGCCAAGTGACGCATGCCACTCTGTTCATGACCTGTGGCAAAAGTAACACCCAGTTTTGCATTGTGTCATTTAGCTCAAATCTAGAAATAGGTTAACTGTACCTTCTAGGATCCCAGTTTGTGAAGTGGGATTTGGGATAAACCACAGGAGGTAAATGCATTTTACTCTGTTTCCTTTTATTAACAATACTCTGCTAGCACTATTTCCCTATTGTTTAAAATGTAAAGAGATTATAAATGTTCTGCCAATTCAGTTTCTGATTTATATAAAAGTATTCAGATGAGCAATAATAAAATGTTACAGGAATGTACCTGAGGACTAGGAGTAGTGCTCCTGATCCCTGCATTTCTCAGACCTCCCTGCAAAAACCCTGCAAATCCATTTGTATAGCCACCCCTATTCTCAGAAAATTCGTCGTGTTCGGAATTTTCAATGACACTTCTAGGAGTCATCTCTGAAAAGATCCCTTCCTTGAGAGATACATTCAGACAACCATTCTCAAATCTTTTCCAATGTTTCCGGTTCACACTCCTTCGATCACGATCCAAGTCCCCAGAGGCATAACTGTTTGAGAATGGCGATTGAATGAAAGAATCATATTCAACAGATGAATCAACAGTCTGCGATTCTGGTGATGTAGACAGAGGTGACTGAACTCCAGCACTCCACAAATTTCTCCTCCCGCCATTCTCTCTCCTACAAAGATTTGATCCAGTAATTGAACCCGTATCCTCCTCAAACTTTGATCCTTTCTCGGCAGTGATTTTTTTGGCCGTCTGTAATGCTTCAAAAGCAGCCCCTTTCACATAGGCCATCTGATCAGACTGACACTTCTCCATCTCCTCCATTATCAACCCTAGTTCTGACCATATGCTCTTAGGATCCAAACACTTCATTAGAAAATTCACCATCTGAATGGCCAAAAGCCTTTTCTGAGAATTCCCCTCTGCAACGCCAGCATTCAAAATCCTTAATCCAGATTGTATTAACAATCTTGCATATGCTTCAACAACTAGACTACTATTCTTAGCCAGAGTCATGACTAATCCAATGTGTGAATTGGTTTGCATAGGCTTCACCAGAGCCCCGGCAACTCTTTGACAAACCTCATTAACCATCTCCGCAGATGCAAATCGCCAATTATCAGAGTCCACCAGTGCCTTCAAGCAGAGGGCAGATCCAGAAGATAGGTTCTCTTGGCTAACCAATAGGGAATCTGAAAGAGGCTTACAAAGAGAGTGAATTATATGCTTTTTCTCGTCTTCTGGAGTTGTTGGGTCAATTCCATACCTAGCAATTGCTGGAACAACCTTGGAGCAAGCCTGATGAAGAGCAAATGACCCTGCACTTGAAGTTAATGTCTTTATAATAGAGGTCATAATGTTATCAATTTGAGGGACAATTTTCGGGCCATGAACACGAGCAAGAACTTCATAGAGGAAAATTGTGAATTCCCCTGCAGCTGAGCCATTTTCCTTGCTCTCAGAAATCTGAGCAAGAAAGAGAGGAATTGCCTTTGAATCCATGTCTTTAACATAAGACTTCAATGCTTTCATGGCTGATTTTCTACTATCAGCATCCTTGTCAAGATTATCCAATTCTCGCCGCAGCACCGGTCCAAGATTTCTTCTCATTTGTTAAACTGATATTGGACATGTAACCAACATAAAATTAAGGGTTATTACAATTATTCACTACAGAGATCCCTATTTTTTTTGAATTTTGAAGCTAAATTTGTGAAATCCTCAAATTCAAAAGCTACTACAAATCAACATACTGATTATTTTCAAATCTTAAACTAATTCATCTAAATTGTGAACTTCATGATTTCACAAATTGAGTTCAAAAAATCAAAATGTATCTCAAATCCACTAATTCTTAAAAAGAGGGAGTATATGTTCTCAGTATAAGTTATCTAATAAACAAAAAACCCATGTTTATGGGGACAGCTAATAACCTGGGTGATGTGGCCTCTCCAATTTTATTGCAGTGGAAACATGTATCCATTCACTACAGTTTCTCCAAAAAACATGCAAGTAGATCCAAAATTTCTGTCTCAGATAAAGATTCAATTTTTGAAAATTTTACCTCGTTTAATTTCATTTTCTTTTGTTACTCTATAGCAAAGTTATCAACATGGGTTGCCTCAAATCTATGAAATGAGTGAAAAACAAAAGCTAGATACAAAAATATGCTTGCATTATTAGAGGGAAAACAAGAACTTCATGGGTTTCCAAGATTAAAGAAAACGCAGATAAACCAAGCATCAAAAAATTAAATATATACATATATATTTATAGAAGAAAGAAACCATACCCTTCTCTATAACAGAGGTCTGTGCTGCGTTCTGGTTCTTAAAGATAGATTTTGAGAAAGCACTTGTGCTTGGTGAGAAAGAGAAAGAAATAGGGAATTTCAAAATTGGAGAAGTAGGGATTAGGGTATTAGCACTAGTATAAATGAGCACTATAAATTGGGGGTTTAGATTGATTTTTCTTGAATGAGGTGTTACCGAAACGAATTTGTTTGGTTTTTTGGGCAGTGCAGTAAGTAAGGTGAACTGTCTGATTATCTTCTTTCTTTCGCTCGCTCAACTCCAGGAAGGGTAAATTTTTCTTCCAATCTTTTTCTTAAATGCCACCGCTATCCCCTTCCTATATTCCTCCTCTCTTTTTTTTAATTCATTTTCCAATCAACTATATTACCCTTGTTTACTACTACAAGTCTACAATTATTAATTGAATGAGGCTAAGATTGTCAATTAAGCAAAATATAAATTTTACAAATAATAAGAAAAACAAAAATTAAGCAAATAGAATTCTAAATTTATCTTTTCACAAAATTCATGAGTAATTTTATATTATTTTTATATTAATGAACACCACTAAATGATATATATATCATTCATTTTATGTTCTTTATCTCATTTTTTTAGAACAAAAATAATTGTTCGATGGAGGTGATTATTAAGAATTTATTTGAGTCTTATACGAGTTGAGGTTGAACTAGATTAATAGGTCAATGACACATTATAGACTATTTATATATTAAGTTTATCCTTATAACAAATTATGATCATCTAATTACAAATCTAATGATGAAATTGATTCTTGTCTGCACTTTAGTCAAGAATGTCTGCACAACTAAAGTGGAGACGCAAAAATATCTAAAATATCCACTTTAATAGTGCGGACAGTAAGAATTTACGATTTTTTCCTCTTCTCCCGATATACAATGCAAACAATGTTCTTCCCCTTGCCCCATGATCCCCAATTTATGTGTCGACAATTAAAGAAAGAATTTCTCATCAAATTTGAGGTTTTTCTAATTCCTCCCCTTTTCTTTCTACTATTTTCTATGTATTTATTCATGGCTATTATTTTATGGCTATTATTTGTATGAACTTAAAAGACTAAAGAAATTGAGGATGGGAATAAGTGATGAGATAAATCATAACATTCAAGACGTAATTGTTTAATACGTACTTCTTAAAACTAACGTAGATAACTTTTTTTGCGGATTCAAACTACTCCTATGATTCATCTGTTAAAGTTTCAACTTTACACATCCGCTCAACTAAATTGTGGATGGTAATAATTTTTTGCTATTGAATCAAATTTTGAACGATTAAGATTTATTGTAAACATAACACTATATATCCTTAGGATTGTGCCTATGCATCACTTTCCTCTGTCCATATATAAAAGATTAGTGTATTTAGAAATCAATTATCATGTTTACTTAGAGTGACTACTTTGATCAATTTCACTCTAAATTTAGAGGTTATATGTACATTATTTGAAAACAAGTATTGCAGAGCTCACTAATGTTAGTTTAAATCAGAAACTAGGATTAGTAACAAAAACAATGTCTTATTCAAATATTTAAATTACTTATTTTATTTTTTTGGGCTTAAGAGTTGATTTTACTTTCCTCTTTTTTTATATATGAATTTTATAAAATATGTTTAAAACTCGTGAAGGATTGAGTTTGGTCCTAATTATAAAAGGTTTAAAACACACTGAACTCAAATTTAACCTAATTATATTAAATTGAATTGAGGCTCGAATAATTTTAAACTGAATCCACATAATCAAATTTACAAAACCTAGATGGAGCGAAAATTATGAACAAACTTCATTTGAGGGAGTGTATATTATGATAACTTGATTGTCTCAACAAACTTTATTTTTTTAACAAAGAAGCCAAAAATAATTGTCAAATTTTAGGATAACTTAATAGTTGGGAGGAAGGTTAGGTTAGTCATTTTATACGAAAATTTCGTAATTTCTGGCTGAGTTTTGGAAGGGGGAAAATGTTAGGGCTTTCCCGCTTCCATTTTATTTTAAGCCTGGAACACAAAGTCAAATGAATAATCCAACTGTACTGGTATTATACACCTTCTACATTTGTACGGGGCCCACTCATTTTTACGATTGTATTTAAATGAGCTACTTTTAGGGGCTGTTTGATTGTTGAATGGCTGACCGATTTAATAATTCAGTACGTTTGTTTTAGAAAAAAATGAATTATTAAGACGATTTTGAGCTAATTGGTTTAATTTAATTTTTTTGGCTGAATGAATTTTTTTTTTATAATATTAACTATTATATTAAGTAATATTAAATAAATTTACAATAATTTTTTGAATTTTTTTTAGGGGGAAAATAATAAAAATATGTTATTCAGATATTTCAGACATGTTAATTATCAAATACCCCCTTAGTATTTGATAATTGACATGTCAATTATCATTCAGATTCAGCTCTGAAACATCTGAATAATAATTGACATGTCAATCATTCTGAATGATGATTCAGATTCAGATCCAGATCAGATTCATTCAATTTTTATTAAACACCCCCTTAGTCATGTCACGCGATTGTATTTAAATTTCACCTATTTATATTTTTATTTACTATTGATATCAAAATACAAATAGATAAAATTCAAATCATTCCTCGAAACTCCAAAGTTTAGAGTTTAAAAAATCTAAGCTGTCCATCCAAAATCAACGGTTGACAATATTTGTTACTTTTAGCTCCATTTTATTATGACTATACCAATATTTAACAGGTGTACCAATATGCCCACAAATTAAGTAGTTCAATCAGTTTGTTCCTATTTTCAAATGTATGATCTCTAAAAGGAGAACATGAATACAAAAGCTGACACTTGCTTAATATACTTGCTTAATATGTTTGTCTTTAAATAAGGGTCCGAAGTTAACTTCATGGTAAATTAATTAATTGACCAATATAATGCTGACACGCAGAAAGAGATCACCTCTCAGCATGTGTGTCAACACTGTATTGATCAATTAAATTTGTCGGTGTTAATTTGAAAATTTCAACTTATTTTATCAACTCCTAATTATTATTATTCTATAATTCTTTATTAAGTTGCTAATGCAGAATAATGGATAGTAGGATTGTTGATTGGGTACCTAAAGTTGGCATGCAGTTTGACACCATTGATGATGCATGGATGTTTTGGGTTGCTTATGGAGGAAAGATTGGTTTTAATGTTCGAAACAAGGTAATAGGGGTAAAGACAAGCATGATGATTTGACCAAGCAATTGAAGTTGAGTTGGCCGATGAGTTTATGAGTAGACAGGGAAGAGAGACCAGATCAGTTAGATGCATCAATGATCAAGTCAATTCAATACTATTTGGTTTAGCATAATCTCAATCTTTTGGCACTGATGCAGTTATACTTTCCTATTCCAAAACTGCAATCCAGTTGCTTTAGATCGGTTCTGGTAAGTTTTCCATTAAGATTTGGTGTTTGGCTGCTACTTTAAACTCCTCTCTTATGTTATCAAACAGTTCCTAGGCACCATGCAAAACAATTCTGTAATAGAGCTACCCTCAATTATTGAACGTGCAAAGAAAGATATATTCACCATGCCAAAATCAATACGGCTCGAGAGCAGGACTTCGCACAAGTAGTTACGACATCTAGTATAGAATCAAATACAAATTTTTCTTACTTTTCTTTTTCGCCTTCTATATATACAGAGCTACACACAAACATAGACGAGAAGCTATTACTAACATGATGGACGCACGTAACTACTGCGGTAGTTGCCTGCAGGTTGGACAATACCACTTCCCTTTGAACCTTGTCTCTGGTGTGAGCCCAACGCATTGGTAATGGAACCATTCACCTCCTTGGCACTGTCAAAGGAACACAAACAAAGTAGGTAACCGAAAATGAAATAAAAGACGATGCAAAAACTAAATACTGGGAACATAATTTTGAAGTACCACAGCTTAAAAAGAAGACTGTGTTCGAGTTCTAGCAGTTATACATGCAACATTACTTTTACATGTGTTTCTTTAATTTATTTCTTACCTTGAAGTTTAATTATTTGTTACATTATTGCCAGAGTTAAAATTGATTTTGGGTTATATAAATATGAAGTTTGATTGTTTAGCAGCACAAGCAACCACAACTTTGGACTTCTGGGCCATTTTGTGATTAACATTCTCTTACAAAAGATGAATACAGACAACATATTGACAAAACTTATGAGGGAAGAAAAACCAAGACGGGGCAGTAGCTGTATGAAAACAAGTCTTGCCTGCCTTTCACGCGGCCAGTTCTCCAATTTCATGGCTAGAGGTAGTGATAAATCAATTATTCGATTATAATTGGTCGATTGTGCTATTTTACACACAGAATTACAAATGGAAATAAGTGAATGCATTTTGATAGGCTACAATTAACGTCAAGAATCAAGATGGGATTGAATTTACTCCCACAACCAAATATATAACTTTATAATAAGGAGAGTTAATAAAATTAGGGCATGTTATATATATTTCCTTTTTCACCACATGCATCGAGTAATTTCACATTGTTCCCTAACCCATGTTAATAAAGAGAGTTGATAAAATTAGGGCACGATATATCCTGTACTGATTTACCACGTTTAAGTTTGCAGCCTAGATTGGAATGGCTATCCATAAAGTAAAAAAGATTAACCAAAACCAAAAGAATAAGTGAAAGTAAATGGGACTTACACTCTCATTGTCACAGGCAATCATATCTCCGAAAGACACCTGAAGGATGAAAATAGTAACTGTTGGGTAATTAACTTAGCTAACTAGATTAACTGAAGTAAAACAACAAAGGCAGAATGGAAGTCAGAACCTGATGACAGACGCAGTAGGTTGGTTCGTTAGGATCAATAGGTTGATCAATTTCAATAGGTGCATAATCCTTCTTAAGGCTGCCTGGAGGAGGCATGAGCTCAAAATCCCTGTCTCTATCTCGTTCCCAATCCCTCTCCCTGTAATCAAGCCTCTTTGATTGAGGAGTTGCATAAACTGATCTACGCTTTTCATTTTTAGGGACTAAAGGTAATGGGGGAAGGATTGCTGGCTCATCTGGTGATAATTTTCCCTCTACAAGAAAGGTAAATGGAAAAACAAGCAAAAACGTAAAGAGTTTAAGCCAACTATTCCAGGTTGGATAACTTTTTGTAAAATTAACTACTCTGTATTCCCAGGTCGTACAAATCATATCCTTAATGGAATTAGAAGTTAACTATTAACATGCTCCATTAAAATAGAGTAGCAATACTTATAACAGCAGCAGCACCTGATGTTTTCTGCAGTTAGCAAGTGTTTGGCAGACACTTAGTAAAACCAAAAGAAATCATAGTGTGTAAGCAGTCTAAAGAAACTTAGTTGGCCTTCTAACTGTTACTTTTCATTTTTTTTGGGAACTAAAATAAACTTATATTCCCTTGCATCTAATACTAACATTGCAATTTGCACATAGTATCCATTGGTTACACTCTTATATCTTTCTAGATCCTTCAAAAATTAGATAAATAAATATAAAAACACAATATAACCAGATACTCCAAAACATCATTGCTGCACCTTGCTTTAGATCTTCCGCGAAGTTTTTCAGATCCTCATCAAGACGTTTTACATGGCTGTCTATCTGAAAGAAGATATGCATGTAAACAAGCAATATTAGAGCTCAATTCTCGGTATGTATATTTTGCATTTTGTATTCTGGTTTATGACAAAAAAAATACCACGACACTAAAAACTTCTTGCATTCTCTGGTGACTAGAGTATTTAGGAGATTGAAGGGGACAAGGTTAAAAAAAGAAAAAGGAACAATTGGTGTCAAGCTAGCTCGGAATTTAATGATATATTTTTTTAAACTGCAGAGCTACACTAGTATTCACCTCAGTAGGAGCATTATGAACATTAAATACATGTGACAAAATTAACTGGTGAATTCAATAAATTGCTTCCTGGAGAACCTAAGAAGTAAGAAGAGTAATTTATTGAAAATATATACATAAATGTGATGGCTATGAAGAAGGAAAAAACATGTATAGGTCCATCCACATGCTCGCAAGACAAACGATGGACCAAATGCCAACAAAGTTGGATCACGAGTGAGCATTCGGTTATAACCAAACCCGAATTACTTATTAGTTATAACCAAATACCAAAATTAAACTATTTCAATTATTCGAACAAAAAGCCGAAATACAAAGTAACCGAATAACTGAAATAGCAAATTAACTATTCGATAGATAACCAAAATTATGCATATAGAACAAGTGCTCTTTGAGTTATATGCTGAAGAGTATTAAGCTTTTTCCTGTTGTTCTACTTGCAACACATTAAGAATTTACTACCTGCTGAGCTCAAAAGAGGCTAATCAGTAACTCTGCTAGGCTCATAGGCACATTATTAAAAATCTAACTTGATTGAGAAATGCTTTAAAAACCTAGGAAACTTGACAACTTTTTCTCTGACCATAAATAAAAATGAACAAAAGGTGGTGTGATCAAGTACTATGACAATTATACTGACATGCTATTTGTAGTTCATAGTTTATTATACAAACAACCGTAATAATTTTAACATTATACATAGAACAACAAGAAGTCAACATATAACTCAGAGACTTAAAAATTAAAATAGTAAATATTAATATTTTTTAAGTTTCAAATTCGGTTATTCGGGTACCCGAATAATGTATTTTCAAAACCAAAATCGAAATTTAAAACGGTTATAACCGAACAAAACCGAATAACCGAAATAGTTCGATTAAAAAATTATGGTTTGGTTTGGTAATTCAGTTTTACCCATTTTTTGCTCATCACTAGTTGGATGACTGAAATGTTAATTCATCTTCCACTTTATTGTAGGCAGAAGTCTTGCTAAGTATCATAGTAAGCAATTACAATTAAGAGATAGTCTCATAGTCTTTAGATATATTACGTATAGAAACTAAATACAAATAGGCATTCGACCCAATCCAGGGTAGAGTATTTCTACTATTGCACTTACTCCAAGCGCTACCATCATCATCATCTATGCATCATAGATTTAGAACTTATGTTTTACGACGTGCATTAGGATTTTAACAAGTCAAGGCAAAAATGGAAAAGGCAAGAAAATAAACCATGGCACTATATAGATAAAATCTAGCATTCAACTCAACAACTTGGGCTCACGACAACTTGTTCATCCAACATAGTTCTATACAAGTTCCCGTTGCCACAAACTTATCACATGCACGTACGTATACACATTGCAAAGCATTGAATCCTAATAAATACACATTGCAAAGCAATGAATCCTAATAAATTAAGTATTTGAGTTGAGAAAGTTTAAAAAACAATTACTAACCCGAAAAAGAAAAAGTTTATTACAAGTTCAATAAGTTTGAAAGTGCGTGATGAAATAAACTTACAAGGTCATAAGCTTGTCGTGCCAATAAGACCTTCTCAGTGCATAGGCTTAAAGCATTGTCCTGGCTTCCCTCGATCTCTTTTCTCAATGATGCATCATCTTCTTCATAATTCCCTTTCTTGGAGCTTTGAGACGCCAATCCCAAACAGTACTTAGTATGTTGCCTCGTCTGGTTTATCATAGCTTTCACACACAAATTACACTAATTAGGCTATGTTTGGAACTCAGAAAACACGGAGGAAAAAAAGTTAAATTAAAAAGTTCATTGAAGCTTTATTAACCTTCAACTAGATTACACATTATAGTGTATGTTTGGTTACACATTTTTTGAAAGTTGAAACACACTTACAAATCTTGTCCGTTTAGAAGTAACTTATTTCAAATTCGACTTATTTAGCTTACAAACGCAGTGTTTGAATTCAAATTCGACGCACCAAAAATGGTGCGGTGCGGTGCATTTGGATGTCCAAACGCTGCACAAGCTAGTAACCAAATAAACCGTCATATTAGAATTATTAAGGGTGTAAATAACTGGGTTTATGTAAATACAAATTGTTTTAAATAATGTACTCCTTTAAATTTATTTAAAAAGAAAAAGAAAAACAACAAAACCCTAATAATGCTATAGATACATTAGATATACCGGAAAGTGAAGAAATGTGATACCTTGGGAACGATCATCGAGTTCTCTGATGGTATTGAGAAGCCTCTGGAGCTCTGCAGGCAATGTGCTTGCGTCTATTTTACAAAATTCATAAAAATTGCAAAACCAATTAATTAATTGAGCTGAAATTAAAAAATAATAATAATTTAAATGAGAAATTGATAGTGAATTGGAGAAAAAAATTACATTCCAAGTAGTCGTCGACGAAAACTCCAGTTCTTGCAATCGCCATGTCTATGGATTGAATCGTGTGTTTCTCTAGCTAGGGCTTACACAGTCTGAATCTCAGAGGAGAGTGAATCTCACGGGAGGGAGACAAGTTAAAATTGTACAAACGACGTCGCTTTCTTGGGGTAATTAATTTTCCTTGGCAGAATACCTTGTCCTTTTTAGTCTATTTGTCCCACAAAATACTTTCATCTACAACTAAAAATAATTTTATTTATTTCATTACGATGAAATAAATAATTTTTTCCCTCTCTCTCACTCCTATATAATATTGTTATTATATCACCTTTTATATAATTAATATGATTGTTAACGCCAAGATCTTCTCCCACGTCCCAATCACGTAAGACGCTCTGATCCTGCACAGTCCAACAAGTCAACACCAAAAGCTTGACGGCCTGACCGTCGGGGGATAGCTCCGGCGTGAGAGTCAGTACAGGCGATCACAAGGTTAACAATGGAGGAAAAATGATGAATAGTGTCTGAGTGTGTATCCAAATGATAATGTTGTGTGTAGTGTTATGTTACCTCTTTTCCTTTTGTTATTTTTTCCCCATACGTTCCCCAGACCCCGTTTACTGTGCCACCCACTACCTCCTGACACCTCCTCCCATCTCCGGTCCTCTCAGCCGAAAGTGTGTAGCTTATTTTCCTACCTGCTACCACTGTTATCTCCCGCCGGCAATCGGAGTCCCATCCTCATTAATGCCATGCAGACAGGTGGCAGACGTAACAGTCAACTACTGCTTTTGTGATGATTATCGGTCAAAGATAAGATAAGTAATACCTTACGTAATGGATCAACTCCGTGACTAAGCCCAATATTATAGTCAAGTAACGAGGCCCAAGTTGTTTGACCCAATATGGTAAAGGTGATATAATTCAGAAGACAAGCCCATCCGGCCTGGCCTAGTAGGAAAAGTATTCTGGCCCAACATTGCCCCCTAGTCTTTTATTAAACAGGATGTTTAGTGGAAGACTGACTGTAAATAGCGCGAGTCCACAGGACGAAAGGGCCCATTAAGCGCCGGCCCACCTTGGATAACCCACCAAAGCCAAAATCGGATGTTACCCTTTCCTCTCCCACATCATTATCCCCAATTAATGCGCCGCCCTCGGCTCTCGTGCAAATTTTGAAAAAATCACTCGCTATAAAAGCCGCTGCCCATTCTCCTTGGAGGGTTCCCTGCTATTTCGAATTCATACGAGCCTATTGTCTTTTCCTCCTCAAATTTCTTCATTTTCTCTGCAAATTCTCAACAATGGCATCCCAGAACCCCGATACAAGCTCTCCCCTTCGTGTCACCCCCATCTCCACTGTGACCCCTCACTCAAATCCTGACAAAGAGGTTCTGGGCTCAAACCCCCAAATCGGTGCCGTGAGTAAGGAAGCTCCGCCCATGGAATCACTTCCCAACCCATCTGATTTTTTCCAAAACGAGGAAGACTTTCCTCATGCCAACACCCCTTCCACCGTCAATGAAGCTGAGCTCTGCAACATTAGAGCTCGCTATCAAATACCGGATACCCACAGGGTACGGATAGCGGCCCCTCACGAAAGGATGTACCAGCGTCCCGACGGCTGGATCGCCGTTCCGGCAACTTTTCTGGAGAAGGGGGTGAGGTTCCCCCTTCACGCCTTCCTGATCACCCTCCTAGGGTTTGTTGGGGTGGGGTTCGCCCAATTGGTGCCGAACTCGTACATCCATATACTGGCTTACATAGCCTTCTGCTACGAGATAGGAGTTCCTCCTGCTGTGGATTCCTTCTTTACCCTCTTCTCGGTGGGGAAATCTCGGGAGAAAGGCTTCAAGGTGCTAAGTAAGATAGCCCCTAAGCCCAATGCCAGAATCGAGAAGCGGTCTCTAATGGACACTCCTTCGAGCAACCGAGGATGGCATAATAAATGGTTCTTCGTCAAAGGGCCCGAAATCTCCTCTGTCCCTGACTGGACCACTTCTGATCGCGTCTCTGCAGACTTCGGAGATATATCCGAGGAGCGTATAAGAGAAATGACGCGCATCATAGAGAAGATACCCCAGAAGGAGTGGAGCTTCGGCCTCTTGGGCAAACAAGCCTGGTTGTATGACCACAAGTTGTCTCTCATTAAGCCGACTTCGATCGATCGGAAGGACTTGGATAGGTACCTTTCTGGCAAGCCTTCATCCCCTTCCACCGAAGTTCCTCAAGAAGAGTTTCCAGCCTCGGAGGCCCAGGATGCAGAAGTCTTCCGCAGATCAGAGTCTGCTGAGGAGCCTAACCGACCTCGACAGAAGAAGAGGGCGGTTCGGAAAGTCCGGTCAAATCCTCAAGGAACTCAATCAACTTCTACAGCGAGTTTGATTGACTTGCCTGCGTCCGAGCGAATGCAAGCTCTCCGGATTAAGAAGAGGAAGACCAACGTAACTCCTCTGTCTGTCGATGAGCTTCGAGTTCCTCGTCCTGCTGCAGTTGAGCCTCCCCCCGTCATTCCCGTGGAGATCCACGTTTCAGAAGATGAGCTCGAAAACCTGAACGAGTCTCCTCTTCTGTCTCGTAAAAGGAAGCAGCCTTCCGAGGATCAACCAGCACCGCCCTCCGAACCATCAGTGCCTTCTCCGCCGAGACCCTCTTCCTCCGCCTCCCGGCGAGAAGCTGCATCTTCTCCTACTGTATGGCCGGATTTTAACGAGAACTTTTCCTTTCAGCTGTTCGACTCCTTTGTTCGGGAGACCGATGACCATCGGTTCGGAAACAGCTCGATCAGGGATTTGATCGAAGAGGGAATGAGTTACCAGGCTAAGGCGAGTTGGTTCAATTAAAATATTTAGGAATTATCTGTTTCTTCTACTAACTCATTTTAAATGTCTGCAGGCAAATGCTGTCTTCGGGAGACTTCTTCCCTGATATAGAGAGTCTGAAGCCGAAGAAGATGCGGCCAGGCGAGAGATGGCTACTATGACTTCTACTCTAGAGAGGGAGAGAAGGGCTCATGGTATCACTATCTTCAATAAAGAATGCCTTCAGAAGGACTTAAATAAGTTGAAAGAACAGCTGGAGACATCCGAGGCCACCCACCAGCTGACCGTTACTACGAACATAGACCTGGTTCGTCGGAATGAGGTTCTTGTTAGGAAGAACGAGACGATGGTGAAGACCAATAAGAGCTTGGCTATACAAGTACACGACCTTGAGGCCAGGGATCTGAGACATCTGAAGGAGCGGGCAAAACTCGAAGAGGAGCTCCGCGAACTTCGGGCTCTGAGAGACTTGGGTCCTCCTCTAACCGGAGATCTTCGGAGGGAAATTCAACAAGAATACCGGGAGTCTGCCGAGTTGAACGAGGAGGTCATCCAAATGTTCTCGGATGGGTATGACGAATGCCGAAGCAAAGACAAGGCAAGACTCGTCGCTGCCAAGGTTGACCCGACCATCCTGGACTCTTCGGAAGGCGAAGCCGACCCGTAAAGATGATTCTCTTTTCCCTTAGCTGTTAGGATTTCTGTAAAGCCTCTATTTTGTAAACAGCATTATGTAAATAAAATATCAGCATTATTCTTTATGACTTCGGTGTATTTACTGTTTACCAACACTTCAAGCTCCTTTGCGGATTTAACTTAAACTGTTAATTAACAACTAGGCAAGTCGTATAACAGATAAGATGAAATCAAAGAACGGGGTATTCCGAACTCAACACTTAGAAAAATTTATGCAATAATAACAAAGTAAAAGAATACTTATTCGTTACCAAAGTGTGAGGTATATGCCGTGATGGGCCGGACGAAGTCTGAATGACGACGCTTGCCTACCCCGAAGGGCCTGACAAGGTCTTTAGGATCGCCTGCCGATGAGGCTACCATCGAATGGTCAGCGAGTCCACCCAAACCTCCTTACACCGATGACGTTCGCCTACCACGAAGGGCCTGACGAAGCCATAAGGACCACCTGCCGATGAGGCTACCATCGAATGGTCAGCGAGTCCACCCAAACCTCCTTACACAGATGACGTTCGCCTACCACGAAGGGCCTGACGAAGCCATAAGGACCACCTGCCGATGAGGCTACCATCGAATGGTCAGCGAGTCCACCCAAACCTCCTTACACCGATGACGTTCGCCTACCACGAAGGGCCTGACGAAGCCATAAGGACCACCTGCCGATGAGGCTACCATCGAATGGTCAGCGAGTCCACCCAAACCTCCTTACTCTACTGTGACCTTAGGATAAATGTGAAGATCAGTTGTGAAAAAAGTGACTTTTTATTGATGATGAACGGTTATATACAGACTCCCAGTGGACTGACTTAGTTTCTATTGAAAGTACTTTCGGAGCCTGCCTGCGTGCCACGTGTTCTTAATTTCGGATCCATCCATAGCTTTCAGTCGATACGTCCCGGGCTTTGGTACTTCGGCCACTTCATACGGTCCTTCCCAGTTCGGCATCAACTTCACGGTGTTCTGAGGCGTAGATGCTTCGGCCTCTCTGAGAACGAGGTCTCC
This sequence comes from Panax notoginseng, assembly GCA_016801055.1. Classification (NCBI taxonomy): domain Eukaryota; kingdom Viridiplantae; phylum Streptophyta; class Magnoliopsida; order Apiales; family Araliaceae; genus Panax; species Panax notoginseng. The sequence continues at coordinate 13,749,620 of CM029018.1, forward strand.
CACCTCAAATCTTCGGAGCTTTATCCCTTTGTTGTAATGCTTGGCAACTCTCCTTTGGTAGGCTACAAGTTTAATCAAAGCCACTTCTCTGACTTCTTCCAACAGGTCCAAGTTGGCCTTTAGTCCTTCGTCATTGTAGATTTCCCTGAACTGACTAACTCGAAGACTTGAAGATCCGATCTCAACTGGGACCAGGGCATCAGTGCCGTAGGCCAGTCTGAAAGGCGAGTCTCCTGTTGTTGTCCTCGGTGTAGTCCTGTAAGCCCACAATACGCTGAACAGCTCCTCCGGCCATCTTCCTTTGGCTTCGTCCAATCTGCGCTTGATCCCGTTTAGAAGTGTTCTGTTAGTCACCTCGACCTGCCCATTTGACTGTGGATGAGCCACTGAAGTCTTCCTGTGCTGGACTCCCAGTTCCTTCAAAAAGCCTTCAAATTTTGATCCCACAAACTGGCGTCCGTTGTCTGATATCACCACTTGAGGGATCCCGAAGCGAAACACTACGGATTCTTTCATAAATTTCAGACACTCCTGTTCCGTTATCAACCAAAGTGGTTTCGCCTCGACCCATTTGGTCATATAATCGATGGCGACGATGACGAAACTAACCTGCCCTTTAGCCTTCGGTAACGGACCCAATATATCAACCCCCCAGACAGCGAAGGGTATAGGAGATAGAATCGAATATAGCTCTTCCGGTGGCTGATGTGGGATCGGACTGTTGACCTGGCACTTCTCGCATTTCTTGACGTATTCAGTTGCTTCCTTGAAGATCGTTGGCCAGTAGTATCCTTGCCGGAGAACTTTGTATGCCGGCGACTTGGCTGCCATATGGTCGCCGCAGATGCCCTCGTGAACCTCCCGAAGAGCATAATCAGCTTCGGATGGAGTCAAACACTTTAGCAGCGGAGACGAGAAGGCCCTTCAGAATAGATCCCCATCTATCAGAACGAAATTAGCACTCTTGTACTTGATTTTCTTGGCTAGCATCTGATCTGAAGGTAGAACGCCGTCTGCTAAATATTCCAGGTATGGGGTCAGCCAACAGTTGGTTCGATCAACACACATTACCGATTCATGATGAACACTAGGATGTTGCAGAATTTCCAAGTATACTGATCCATCAAAAACGTTAACATCCGTAGTGGCTAATTTGGAGAGTGCATCGGCGATGGAATTGCCATCACGTTCGACCCCCTGGAATTCGTAGAACTGGAAATACTGAAGCTGTTCTTTCAATTCCGCCAAGTACTTAATCATTCGATGACCTCGGGCTTCATATTCCCCGGAGACTTGTTTAACGACTAACTGAGAGTCGCTAAAGATAACTATTCTTTGCACTTCAAGACTCTTAGCTATTCGTAAACCCGCCAACACTGCTTTGTACTCTGCCTCGTTGTTCGTTGCTTTAAACTGAAATCTGATGGCCTGTTGCACCTTGAATCCCTCCGGACTAGTCAGAATAATCCCTACTCCGCTGACGTCTACGGTAGAGGACCCATCTGCATACAGCGTCCACGAACCCTGTTTCTGCTGAAGAGCCGCCACTATGCTGTCAGATCCTCCAGCTTCTGCTACATCCTCATCAGCTTCAGAAAACGAACACTCGACCACAAAATCAGCCAAGGCCTGCCCCTTGATGGCAGTTCGGGGATGATATTCAACGAAGAACTGAGATAGCTCCATCGTCCACGCAGCTAATCTCCCCGATACCTCAGGTTTGCCCATAATTTTCTTCAACGGCTGATCTGTGTATATTATTACCAATCTACCCTGGAAGTATTGCCTAAGCTTTCTACTAGCAGTTATTAAAGCAAAAGCAAACTTTTCAATATTTGGGTACCTTGTTTCGGCATCCCGAAGGACATGGCTTACATAATAAACCGGGTGCTGCTTACCCCCAACCTCGCGCACCAAAACTGCTCCTACTGCCAACGAACTAGCTGCTAAGTACAAATATAAGGGCTCAGCAGGAGCGGGCTTCACCAACAGAGGCGCCGAAGATAAGTAGGACTTGATGCTCTGGAAGGCGTCTTCGCATTCCGAAGTCCATTGGAACGTCTTGGCATTCTTCGGCCCTTTCAACGTGTCAAAAAACGGCAAACACCTTTCTGCCGATTTGGACATAAACCTCCTCAAAGCTGCAATCCTTCCAGTCAGACGCTGAACGTCTTTAAACGACTGAGGAGTCTTCATGTCCAAAATCGCTTTAATCTTTTCTGGATTGGCTTCAATTCCCCTCTGACTGACCAGGTAACCCAGAAATTTGCCAGCCCCTAATCCGAAGGTGCACTTGGTAGGATTCAGTCGCAAATTGTGGTGACGGACTGTCTGAAAGCATTCCTCCAGGTCATCCAGATGTTTGTGCACCAATATGCTTTTAATGATCATGTCATCCACATATACCTCCATATTTTTGCCCAACTGACGCCTGAAGACAAAGTTCATCATCCTCTGGTAAGTGGCTCCGGCGTTGATGAGGCCGAAGGTCATTTTCTTGTAGGCGTATACCGACCGATGCGTAATAAATGCCGTCTTCGGTATATCCTCTTTACACATGGAGATTTGATGATAACCAGAGAATGCATCCATGAAGCTTAACAAGGCATACCCCGAAGTTGCATCGATGAGCTGGTCAATATGGGGTAATGGATAGAAGTCTTTCGGACAAGCTTTATTCAGATCTGTGTAGTCAATGCAGACCCGCCATTTCCCGTTCTGCTTCTGGACCAGTACTGCGTTTGCCATCCATTGCGGATAATCGATCTCGAAGATGAAGTCAGCAGCCAGCAGCTTCGCAATCTCTTCATCGATGATCCTCTGGCGCTCAGGCGCGAAGATCCTCCTCTTTTGCCGAACCGGCTTCTTCGACGGATCTACCTCTAGCCGATGCTCAGCAATATCCCTGCTCACTCCCGGCATGTCCTGAGGCTCCCAGGCGAAGATGTCAACATAGCACTGTAGGAGTTCAATGAGGTTCTTTCTGAGAGGTTCTGGTAGACCTGAACCTATTTTCACTGTCTTGTTAGCTTTGCCCGGGATGAGTTCAATCTCCTCTGTCTCTTCGACTGGCACGACCAATGGTTCTGAGCTGCTTTCCGTGAAAGGCTCAATCTCTATCGCCATGGCCTGTTTTTGCTTCGATACTCCTACTCCCGAAGTGATCACGGCATTTCTATAACACCTTCTGGCCAGATCCAGATCTCCTTTTACCTCCCCAACACCATGAGCCGTAGGAAATTTGATTTTGAAATGAGGGATAGAGGTTATAGCTTGTAAAGCAATCAAAGTGGGTCTCCCCAAAATAGCATTATAAGCAGAATCTACATTCACTATGTAAAATTTGCAAGTGATTTCTACCTGTTGGGGGGCTGTTCCGAAGATAACTGGCAGCTCAATGGTTCCAGCCACTTTGACCGGATCGTTACTGAAGCCGTATAAAGGGGCCTCCTGCCCGATCTCCATCTTCTGCCCATCAAGATGCATCCTCTGATAAGCATGAACATATAGGATATCCACAGAAGACCCGTTGTCGATCATCATGCGTTTCATGTCCACCGAACCCACTTGTGCTGTCATGACCAATGATCCCTCATGTGGTTCTATGGTTTCCGAAGGGTAATCCTCATCGGTAAAGGAAATTACATTACCCGGGAAGGGTCTGTCAGGCTTCGGGTGAGTACCCGCTACCGACATTACCGAATCCAGATAGCCTCGGCGCTTCTTCCCAACAAGCTTACCTGAAGTGCCCCCAGTGATGACATCAATTACTTGCCTTGCGGGCTGTTCGGGAGCAGGGAACACTGGTTGAATTGGTTGGGCTGCCTGAACGGGTCCCTGATTCTGCTGCCGGCTCGCTCGGGCGGCCACATAATGAACTAACGCCCCGTTCTGCACCTTCCTCTCGATAAAATCTTTCAGGCTCACACAGTCGTTCGTATCGTGACCCGAGGCTTGATGATAGTCACAATACTTGCGAGAATTCCCTTTCCCGGGCTTAAAGTTATCTCGAGGTGGCTCGAAAATAGGTTGATTCTTGATCTGCTCCAAGATAACAGCCCTGTCGGCGTTGAGCGCGGTATATGTCCTGTTTACTCTCTGAGAGGGGGCGGACAAGCGTTCTCCACCTTGCCTCCAATTATTACTGTATTTCTTTGATTTGCCGTCGCGACGGCCTCTATCTCCTTCATTTCTACCCTGGTCACCCTCTGCTCTGTCCTGATCTGTCTCTTTAAATCGCTCTGAAGAGGGACGTTTGAGGCTATTCATGGCCTCTTCTACCACAATATAGCCTTCTGCTTTGTCGAAGGCTTCGGCGAGACTCTTCGGGTGGTGAAACATCAACTTCTTCACCAACTTTTCCGATTTGACCAGATCTAATCCGTTCTGAAACAGTCCCACAGCCTGTAGATCGTTCAGCTCTGTTACTTGGCCGACTGCTTCACGGAATCGCTTCACATATTGGCCCAAAGACTCATTCGAAAACTGCCGAACTTGAGCCAATGATCCAGTTGGTTTCCCTCTTCTTCTGTTGCTCCCGAAGCGGGCGTGGAACTGACTGCACATATCCGCCCAGGATGAGATCGAATCTGAAGGCAAAGTCCCCATCCACTGTCTGGCATCCTTTCGGAGTGTCGTGACAAAAGTATGACACTTAGCAGCATCGCTAAAGTCATAATAATCCATCAGTCGGTCGAACGCCTGACTGTGGTCGTAAGGATCCCTCGATCCGTCATAGCTTTCAATGTGAGGCAACCTCTTGGTGGGGTCAGCCTTTTCTCTCAGAATCTCCGCGAAAAAAGGGAATGCCTTCTTTCCCGAAGTCTCCTTCACTTTCTGCACCTCGGCAAGCTGCCTCCGAAGCTCCTTCACTTCCTTCACTAGATAATCCACGCCCTCGGGTTGGGACGATGCTTCTTTTTCCGGTGACCCTTCCCTCTTCTGGGTGGACCGGTGCTTTACAATAGAATCCCCAACTTTCGAGGGGGTCTTCTGAGGATGACGGTCCCCAGAGCGTCGTGCCCTCGGTGGATTTTCGGGTGTATGGCCTCTCGATCTGCTTCGTCTCGGTGTCCGGCTGCTGCGGTGGGAGTGCGCAACAACGAGCGCCCCCTTAGTATTCTCCGGAGTATGTTCTCTGGATCGACCTCTTCGTTCGCTTCGACTCAGCTCCTTATAACCGACAGGGAGATGTGTCCTCTTCGATCTTTGAGGAGTAGGGCTCCTGGATCTTCTTCTTTCCCGAGGTCGATCCTGATTTTCACGCTCGGAACGAGCAGGCTCCTTTCCGCTCTGATGCCCCCGTTCTTCAGACTGGACATAGCTGGAGGCTTCGTCTCTTAATTCTGCCATTCGGGTCATCTGCTCAGCTATATCCCGTCGTTGCTTCACAAGCGCCTCCATTGCCCTATCAGCTTCATCTGCCATCTTAGCCAAGCGGGCAGCCTTTTCGTCCTGGTTGTCCCGATATCGAGCGCTAGGCGAGGCGCCTTCTACTCGTTTCCGGCCATGACCGGCCCCTTTCTCTGCTGTAAAAATTAGATGCCGCTTGGCTTTGTTCACAGCTCTCGAACGAGAATCTCTATGCGATCGTTTGGACGCCGTGCTGGCATGAACACTTAATGCAGGCCCCAAACGGTCCTTCACAGATACTCGCGGTACCGATTCACTGGCAGCCCTCGGCTGCCCCTCAGGTGTAGGTGTTCTACTCTTCCCCATAAAATTCGACGTAGAACGACCACAATGTGTGATTGAAAAATACTCAGGACACTAGAAAAAGCCCTCCTTCTAGCGCCAATGTTAACGCCAAGATCTTCTCCCACGTCCCAATCACGTAAGACGCTCTGATCCTGCACAGTCCAACAAGTCAACACCAAAAGCTTGACGGCCTGACCGTCGGGGGATAGCTCCGGCGTGAGAGTCAGTACAGGCGATCACAAGGTTAACAATGGAGGAAAAATGATGAATAGTGTCTGAGTGTGTATCCAAATGATAATGTTGTGTGTAGTGTTATGTTACCTCTTTTCCTTTTGTTATCTTTTCCCCATACGTTCCCCAGACCCGGTTTACTGTGCCACCCACTACCTCCTGACACCTCCTCCCATCTCCGGTCCTCTCAGCCGAAAGTGTGTAGCTTATTTTCCTACCTGCTACCACTGTTATCTCCCGCCGGCAATCGGAGTCCCATCCTCATTAATGCCATGCAGACAGGTGGCAGACGTAACAGTCAACTACTGCTTTTGTGATGATTATCGGTCAAAGATAAGATAAGTAATACCTTACGTAATGGATCAACTCCGTGACTAATGTGAGACCCCGAATTTTATGAAATAAAAGTATTCAATTTTTCTATTTTGGTAAATGGTTAAATTGATAAAAGGTTAAAGTTAAAGGTGATATGTGAAAATTTTTTTAAAGTAGATAAGTTGTCATAAAATACCCGGTTACTATTCACTCTAATATTGTTCACTCGAATATTTGGGGCACTTTTTGTCAGAGTACTATTCACGAGTTACTATTCACGAGTTACTATTCATGAGTTACTATTCACGAGTTACTATTCACGAGTTACTATTCATGAGTTACTATTCACGAGTTACTATTCACGTGTTACTATTCATGAGTTACTATTCACGAGTTACTATTCATGAGTTACTATTCATGAGTTACTATTCACGTGTTACTATTCACGAGTTACTATTTACGGGGAATATTCGATTAGGCGGGGAATATTTGTACGACGGTACAATCATTGGTGGACCCCACAACAGAATTATTGTTGGATTGAGAAAACGACAAAAATATTTTATTGAAATAACGGCGGAAGTTTTACCGTTGATACTGTTGAACTACTCGGTAGTAAAAGTACAGTAATACGTGTGGTTGCATAGTAGCATACGGTATTGATTATTGATATTTATGTGAGAAGTCACTCAGTTTGATTCCATTATTGTCGATTAATAATATGAATTATTATAACGATGATGACGTTTTGTTATTAACGTAATAAAACAGAACATCTTTTTATATAAAATAGAAAGTGATAATGACGTTTTGTTTTATTCGTATTATTAACGTAATAAAACAGAAACATCTTTTTATATAAAACAGAATACTTTATTAAAGTTATTCTATAAATAGAATATATTATATTTTATTTAAAAGATTTTTCTTTAAATATGGACCGTCAGATTAAAGTAAATCAATCTGGACCGTTCATGGATTAGTTACTATGCATTCCATTTTCCTATAAATAGAAGCTCATTCCTTCATTATTTTCTTACGAATTCACTGAACTCTAGAGAGAGAAACTATAGAGAGAAACTATAGAGAGAAAGAAGAAGAGTATTTTGCTACTTCAATACTTCTATATTCAGTTCTTTTATGGTAAGGGGTGTTATTCTTTCTTATTCATGAAGAGAACTGTTGTTATTCCATTTCTTATTATTCTGTTGGAATAACCTGTATACGCGGATCTACCCTATACTTGGTGACATTCTTCTATTATTCTGTTGGAACATCCTGTCTGTGTGTTTTACACCGGACCTGGTTCCGTTTTTGTTATTATTCTGTTGGAACATCCTGTCTGTGTGTTTTACACCGGACCTGGTTCTGTTTTTATTATTATTCCGTCGGAACATCCTGTCTGTGTGTTTTACACCGGACCTGGTTCCGTTTTTATTATTATTCTGTTGGAACATCCTGTCTGTGTGTTTTACACCGGACCTGGTTCCGTCTTGTTATTATTCTGTTGGAACATCCTGTCTGTGTGTTTTACACCGGACCTGGTTCCATTATTTATTATTCTGTCGGAATATCCTGTCTGTGCGTTTACGTCGGACCTGGTTCCATTATTTATTATTCTGTTGGAATAACCTGTCTGTGCGGTCTATCGCATACATGGTGATTTCTTTTGTTATTCCATTCTTTATTATACTCAGTTGGTTAAGTTTTGACTTCTATACTCCATGAAATTTGTGGAATATCCTTGATAATTGCGTTTCATCCAGTATCTTTTCATAAAAATATTCTTCTACGTATTCTTGAATTTTACTCCACAAAGCAGTATCATGTTGACAATTTGGACGTTGTTAATTCTTGAATAAATTAATTCTTGAACTTGTTTTATTGAATTCTTATATCATTGTCATCATCCTCATGTTTATAAAATGTTGAAAGTCATCTATGGCCTGTAGTGCATAGATGGACTTGGTATGATTACGACCAGGAATTATTCGGTGTAATCATGACCGTAATGTTACAAATGATGTGGTTAAAGTCTCATTGGCCGTAGTGCAGTGAGGGACATTTGTTGGCATGATCATGACCATTAATGAATATACGAATATCCTTGACTGTAGTGCAGGGGTGATTCGATGATGTGGATTATTTTATTAAGCTGAGTCTCAGCGATCACAGTGTTGAAAAACTCTTTAAATCATAAAAGATAGTTGAGTTTATTTTCTACTTGACTCTTTTAATGGATTGCTTGTTTCGCTGCAGTTAAACTTGATGTCTATTATATTTTATCAGTTTAACATTGTTGAAGGCTAATGATAATTTATTCTGCATTATCTTAGTCATAATATTTCTTACTGGGCTAGTTGAGCTCACCCTTTCTTTCACTGTTCTCTTCAGGAAATGAGAACGTAGCTGGGGCAAGTCGGGGAACGGAGTGATGGTTCGAATGATAGTATTAGTTAGTAGTCCTCACTATTCTATGTAATAGTGTGTTAATAAATGTAATGAGGACTCCTTTTGAGTATGAATACTCTCTAGAAGATAATATTTGTATTCAAACTCGCAGTTTATGTTTTGTCGTATTGTACACGACAGTTGTATTAGTAAGTTATATTTGAATTCTGTACCATGTATCTGGCGACCCAAGATGGGTGACGTATACCTAATTTTGGGGGCGTCACAGTTGGTATCAGAGCTTAGGGATATGATCCCTGGCTGAGATGTGAGATAAGAACTAAGAGGGGAGAGACGGGGAATTCCTTCGCTAGTATGACCTACCTAACTTTATTTAGTTTTTAATTGGTCGGTCAGAGTATAGGGATAAAATGTGATATGTTAATTAACCCTTGTTTTGTGATAGTGTTTGAGAATGACATCTGAAAATGCTGAGATAAGCAATGAAGCACATGAGAGTGTTGATTCAGCTCAAGCAAAAGGTAACGACCAACAACACGATAATATTCATACTGGTGGCAACGGCTATCGGAATAATGATAACCATCGTGGGGGAAATTATCATGCCAAGAATGGTAACCACTTCGGCGGTAATCTTGGCAAAGATAATAGAAGTGGAAATTGCAAGAAGAGAAGGTCATTTAGCCCTATTTTGTCGTGCACCAAAGTTAAGTCCAGCTGCGATGGTGGCACCAAAGGCGGATACGGACAAAACAAAGTCGCTGGTTTTAGGAGGAGCGTTTTTCATGACTTCTCAAAAAGCGAGTAAACCAAACGAAGTTAGCACGGGTTAGTTAATTATAAATTCTTGCGAAGTCTATACCCTATTAGATATCGGTTCTACCCATTCTTTTATCTCTCTTGCTTGCGTTCAACGTTTAAATTTGACTATAGAGAAGTTAGACTTTGACCTATCAGTTGAAACTCCGTAAGGAGAAACCTTCATTTCATGTGCTATCCAAGTCTTGGATGAGAGTCACAGTTTTGAATGATATTCTTATTGTTAATAAATTTCCTGACGTATTCTTGAAGACTTCTTAAACTACCCCTAGAGCATGAAATCGAATTTTGTATTGACCCCAGTACAAAACCCATTTCTAAAACCCTCAAATATTTCTTCAACTAAAAGGATCTGTTTACGGGATTATGATGAAAGTCATAATAAAAGCATTGGACTAATGAAAATCATGGGTATATGTGGTATTAGTAAGTGTTATGATGAGTTATGTTGGTTATTATGAGAAAACATGAAAGTTTCTTAGAAATCACAAAGGGTTGAAAAATCAGATTTTGGTAAAAACGTAACACGAAATTCAATTGATCATATCTCCTATTATATTTTGAATTTTTGAGTATGGTCAAGTTTTAAAGTTAGATCTATGAGTTTTGTAACTTATCCAAGTAGAATCATTATAAAAGGTGTTGTAGATTTTCGTGTGGACTGATTTTAGTAAAGGAGCCAAAAACTGAAAAGTGTCAAAAAGCTGCTGTAAGAAAATTTAAAAGGGCATTTTCGGCCACTTAATTTGTGAGAAAAATTCTACCCTTTTTGAACATGAAAGTATATGGTATAAAGAACCTCCTGTCCAAAAATGAGCTCATTCCGACTTAAAATGAGTAAGTTATGACCATTTCAATATTTAGTTTTTTCCGACGAAAAATGCTATAACCGGAGTTCTACAACTCCGATGACCATGAAATTTAAACTGGAAGCTCACGTTAACATGTGTAAGATGCTGCCAAGATTTGGGAATTTCTGGAGTTAACCGTGAGTTAGCTAATTTCTTAAGAAATTAATTAGAAATTTATTTTTTGAAAAATAGTAAATGAATTTTAAAAATTCCGAGAAAAATATATTTTCATTATGGGACTATATTATGCTAAATCCCAGAAAAGAAATATTTTTGGAACTGATTTGGTATTTTTTATGAAAATGATCTTGTTATGAGTAAATGAGTTAAATATGTTATGTGAAGTAACAAAATTGGAAAATAGGATTTTATGGCTAGGGAATCCTATATAGAGTATATGCATATTTTTTTAGAGGAATTTGACCATTGGTGATGATATTTTATGAGTATGGAATTTTTGAATGATTAAATGCATTATATGGTAAAGCATAAACAATTGAAATAATTTTTTTTTAAGTTTAAGAAGTGATTAAAATATTGTTATAATATTAATGATATTAGATTATGAGATTATTAAGTGATTGATAACATTGGGATACTCTTGAACCCTGGATAAATTATATTATAAATGTTTAATATTTATCCTTTATCTCATTTTATTGATTCTTTATATCATTGTCATGATCCTCATGCTTATATTGTGTTGAAAGTCATCTGTGGCCTGTAGTGCATAGATGGACTTGGTATGATTATGATCAAGGATTATTCGGTATAATCATAACCGTAATGTTATAAATGATGTGGAAAAAGTCCTCATTGGCCCGTAGTGCATTGATGGACAGTTTTTGGTATGATTATGGCTATGGATTCTCTTTGGTCGTAGTGCAAAGATGAATTGTTTTATGGCATGATCAGGACCGTTGATGAAAACATGATTATCTTTGGCACGTAGTGCATGGATAATTCGTGGTCGTGATACTAAAGAATATCCTTGGCCTGTAGTGCAGGGATGATTCGATGATGTGGATTAATTATTGAGCTGAGTCTAAGCAATGAAATATTAATTCATGGATGTTGTAAAAGTCATCTTTGGCCGTAGTGCATTGATGGACTTGGTATGATTATGACCAGGGATTGTTCGGTATAATCATGACCGTAATTGAAAACACGATTATCTTTAGCACGTAGTGCATGGATAATTCGTGGTCGTGATACTATTAAGCTGAGTCTCAGTAATATTGATTTTACAGTTGTATATCTTTGACTTGTAGTGCAAAGATGAACTGTTGATTATTGGTTATACAGTTGGCATGTAGTGCAAACATGAATTGTTAATAAATATCTTTGGCCGTATTGCAAAGATGAATTTAATGTTTTCAACGATAGAGGTATTCAAGGTATCCTCACCTCTTCGTCATACCAGGTACGTACCCTAATTTCGAGGGCGAAATTTCATAAGGAGGGGAGATTGTGAGACCCCGAATTTTATGAAATAAAAGTATTCAATTTTTCTATTTTGGTAAATGGTTAAATTGATAAAAGGTTAAAGTTAAAGGTGATATGTGAAAATTTTTTTAAAGTAGATAAGTTGTCATAAAATACCCGGTTACTATTCACTCTAATATTGTTCACTCGAATATTTGGGGCACTTTTTGTCAGAGTACTATTCACGAGTTACTATTCACGAGTTACTATTCATGAGTTACTATTCACGAGTTACTATTCACGAGTTACTATTCATGAGTTACTATTCACGAGTTACTATTCACGTGTTACTATTCATGAGTTACTATTCATGAGTTACTATTCATGAGTTACTATTCACGTGTTACTATTCACGAGTTACTATTTACGGGGAATATTCGATTAGGCGGGGAATATTTGTACGACGGTACAATCATTGGTGGACCCCACAACAGAATTATTGTTGGATTGAGAAAACGACAAAAATATTTTATTGAAATAACGGCGGAAGTTTTACCGTTGATACTGTTGAACTACTCGGTAGTAAAAGTACAGTAATACGTGTGGTTGCATAGTAGCATACGGTATTGATTATTGATATTTATGTGAGAAGTCACTCAGTTTGATTCCATTATTGTCGATTAATAATATGAATTATTATAACGATGATGACGTTTTGTTATTAACGTAATAAAACAGAACATCTTTTTATATAAAATAGAAAGTGATAATGACGTTTTGTTTTATTCGTATTATTAACGTAATAAAACAGAAACATCTTTTTATATAAAACAGAATACTTTATTAAAGTTATTCTATAAATAGAATATATTATATTTTATTTAAAAGATTTTTCTTTAAATATGGACCGTCAGATTAAAGTAAATCAATCTGGACCGTTCATGGATTAGTTACTATGCATTCCATTTTCCTATAAATAGAAGCTCATTCCTTCATTATTTTCTTACGAATTCACTGAACTCTAGAGAGAGAAACTATAGAGAGAAACTATAGAGAGAAAGAAGAAGAGTATTTTGCTACTTCAATACTTCTATATTCAGTTCTTTTATGGTAAGGGGTGTTATTCTTTCTTATTCATGAAGAGAACTGTTGTTATTCCATTTCTTATTATTCTGTTGGAATAACCTGTATACGCGGATCTACCCTATACTTGGTGACATTCTTCTATTATTCTGTTGGAACATCCTGTCTGTGTGTTTTACACCGGACCTGGTTCCGTTTTTGTTATTATTCTGTTGGAACATCCTGTCTGTGTGTTTTACACCGGACCTGGTTCTGTTTTTATTATTATTCCGTCGGAACATCCTGTCTGTGTGTTTTACACCGGACCTGGTTCCGTTTTTATTATTATTCTGTTGGAACATCCTGTCTGTGTGTTTTACACCGGACCTGGTTCCGTCTTGTTATTATTCTGTTGGAACATCCTGTCTGTGTGTTTTACACCGGACCTGGTTCCATTATTTATTATTCTGTCGGAATATCCTGTCTGTGCGTTTACGTCGGACCTGGTTCCATTATTTATTATTCTGTTGGAATAACCTGTCTGTGCGGTCTATCGCATACATGGTGATTTCTTTTGTTATTCCATTCTTTATTATACTCAGTTGGTTAAGTTTTGACTTCTATACTCCATGAAATTTGTGGAATATCCTTGATAATTGCGTTTCATCCAGTATCTTTTCATAAAAATATTCTTCTACGTATTCTTGAATTTTACTCCACAAAGCAGTATCATGTTGACAATTTGGACGTTGTTAATTCTTGAATAAATTAATTCTTGAACTTGTTTTATTGAATTCTTATATCATTGTCATCATCCTCATGTTTATAAAATGTTGAAAGTCATCTATGGCCTGTAGTGCATAGATGGACTTGGTATGATTACGACCAGGAATTATTCGGTGTAATCATGACCGTAATGTTACAAATGATGTGGTTAAAGTCTCATTGGCCGTAGTGCAGTGAGGGACATTTGTTGGCATGATCATGACCATTAATGAATATACGAATATCCTTGACTGTAGTGCAGGGGTGATTCGATGATGTGGATTATTTTATTAAGCTGAGTCTCAGCGATCACAGTGTTGAAAAACTCTTTAAATCATAAAAGATAGTTGAGTTTATTTTCTACTTGACTCTTTTAATGGATTGCTTGTTTCGCTGCAGTTAAACTTGATGTCTATTATATTTTATCAGTTTAACATTGTTGAAGGCTAATGATAATTTATTCTGCATTATCTTAGTCATAATATTTCTTACTGGGCTAGTTGAGCTCACCCTTTCTTTCACTGTTCTCTTCAGGAAATGAGAACGTAGTTGGGGCAAGTCGGGGAACGGAGTGATGGTTCGAATGATAGTATTAGTTAGTAGTCCTCACTATTCTATGTAATAGTGTGTTAATAAATGTAATGAGGACTCCTTTTGAGTATGAATACTCTCTAGAAGATAATATTTGTATTCAAACTCGCAGTTTATGTTTTGTCGTATTGTACACGACAGTTGTATTAGTAAGTTATATTTGAATTCTGTACCATGTATCTGGCGACCCAAGATGGGTGACGTATACCTAATTTTGGGGGCGTCACAACTAAGCCCAATATTATAGTCAAGTAACGAGGCCCAAGTTGTTTGACCCAATATGGTAAAGGTGATATAATTCAGAAGACAAGCCCATCCGGCCTGGCCTAGTAGGAAAAATATTCTGGCCCAACAATGATAATAGAGTAATTAAGATGAGTAATTTGAACATAATTTTTTTAATGTATACTGTCAAATTATAATTTTCTATTAATATTCGGTATAATTTTAAAATTTAATAAATTACTCGAACCTTCTTAAATTATAATTTTATATTAATACTCGGATCATATTCGTGCGAATAAATTTAAATTATTTGAGCAAAATTCGAGATCATGCTCAACTCAATATTAAAAAAATCTTAATCAAATTTTATTTTATACTAAATAAATCTTATAAATTAAATATGAACAATTCAATATTTTAGAATACGATCAACATTTTCTAGAATACGGACAACACTGTCTTGATGGTTTTGTCGTATATTACACAGGTTCTAAAGTACCACCAAATCAAATTAGGATTAATTTTGTAATTAGCATGACATTAAATATGGCAAAAAATAATTTTTGGTCACTGTAATTATAGTGATTTAACGAATTAGCTATTGTATTTTTAAAATATTCAACTAGTCTATTGAACTTTTTAAAAATGTGCAATTAACCAATTCCGTCCAAAAAATTGGACGGACGTTAACAGATAAACTTACGTGCCTTTTTTTTATAAAAAAAATGACGTGGCAATAGATACATATTAGCTCCTTTCTTTTATTTTTAATGAATTTTCTTTACAATTTTTTCTTTTCAAACAAAAAAATAAAATTAAAAAATCATTATGTGGAAAAAAATAAGTAAAATAAATATTTTAATTCATTTTTTATTTTTTTTTTCTTTTCCTTTCTTTTAATAATTATTTTTATTTTAAAAATTAATTCCAAATAATATATATAATATATCAAATTTTTTGTATCAATGAGATCTATTACAACATTACATTAATTTCAACAAAAAAATCATTAATTATGTGGAAAAAAATAATTAAAATAATAAAATTAAAATAAAAATATTTTTATGTAATATTTTCTCTTTTTCTTTACGTAAATATTTATCATATGTATAATATTAATAAAAATTAATATTATAATATTCATAATATGTTTGTTTTATTTTAAGATATTTCTTGAAGCCTAAAATAAAAAAAATTAGTATTTTTTAAGAAAATAAAGAAGCCTAAAATAAAATAATAAATAAGCCTAAAACAAGCCTATTGTTCATCTTCTTCACTACTGTTCATCACCATCGCCGCCTACTGTTCATTACCACCACCGCCGACTCCTCTTGGCTTCCTCTCATGGTGGAAGATGCTCCGGTTGAGAGATGCTCCGGTTGATTTTGTTTTTGACAAAACAGATCTGACGGCAACTATGGTGGAGAAAATTTTCACAATCCAGATCTAATTTTTGTTTTTGACCAAATAGAGATAGCGGCAACTATGGTAAAGAAATCAAGTACACAATGTTGTGGAACTAAGCCAAAAGTGTGACGCCCCCAAAATAGGTATACAACACCCATTCTGAGTCGCCAAATACATGGTACAGAAAGCAAACTACAACTTCAATAATGTGACAACCCCAAAATAGGTCCATTCCATCCAACCCATTCTGAGTCGTCAAATACATGGTACAGAAAACAACTACAACTTTATTACAACAATTGTCGTGCAAAATACAACAACACATATGCTGTGAGTTTGGATACAAATATATACCAAATGTGACATTGGACACCATCATGTATCAGCACTTCACAAAGGTACCTTACATAAAGGTATAGTCAAAAACTGTTCTAGAAATTAGAATCTTTGGGAAGTGCTCAAGGAAACCTTCGTACATGGGAGGCCACGTGTGAGACCCCAGATTTTATGAATAAATATTTAATATTCTCGAAATATTTTTTTAAATATTATGGTGTGGATTTGATATAATGTTATAGTTGTGGGTATTTATAAATTTTGCAAAGTATGCAAGTTGTCATATTATATTCAATTGGTCGGAGAATATTCTTTTTGTCGGGGAATATCCGTACGACGGTACAATTATTGGTGGACCCCACAACGGAATTATTGTCGGATTGAGAAAACGACAAAAATACTTTATGAAAATAACGGCGGAAGTTTTACCATTGTTACTGTTGAACTACTCGGTAATAAAAGTACAGTAATACGCGTGGTTGCATAGTAGCACACGGTATTGATTATTGATGCTTATGTGATAAGTCACTCAGTATTGTTCAATCGGGTATTCGGGACACTTTTTGTGTCGGAGTACTATTCACGAGTTACTATTCACGAGTTACTATTCGTGAGTTACTATTCACGAGTTACTATTCACGAATTACTATTCACCCAAATTACTATTCACTCTAGTATTGATCACTCAGATATTTGGGACACTTTTCGTGTCGGAGTACTATTCACGAGTTACTATTCATGAGTTACTATTCATGAGTTATAATATTAATGATGAATGTTGTTCGGAGTTGAATTTGGAGACGCGGACGTGATATTTGAGTCCGAAACGTCAAAATTAGTAAAAATAGTCTATAAACACAAAATTTTCTGAAATTCACTATTTGGTCAAAAAGTCAACAGTTGACTTTTTCAGAAAAAGTCAAACTTCGAAATTTTAAAATTTATACTTTTGCTAAAAATGGTTTCATTATGTTGGAATTGTTTGTGTTAGTGAAAATCGACATTTATTTCGATAATAATTGATATCTGGAGGTTATATTGATCAATCGGGTATTTAACCGGATAAATGAGCAATTGATTGCTATTATTTCACATGATTATAACTATTTGTTCACATGTTATACTATTGACTCACATTCATGATTTACTATTAGGGGAGTTGGTGCAAGTTTGATAATACTTGGATGATAGAATTAAAAATGAAAGAAAAGTTGGAGGTATTGTACTATAATATTTCGAGCCCCAAAACGTGCAATTATCGAAACTATGTTTTCCTATAAATAGAAGCTCATTCTTCCTTCATTTTTCACCAATTCACTAAAGCTTTAGAGCCATTATTATAGAGAGAAATTATAGAGAGAAGCTATAGAGAGAAAATCTATAGAAGAAGAGAAGTCTGCTCCCTCACTACTTCTATATCCAGTTTCTTTCAAAGGTAAGGAATATTATTTCTTTCTTTCTTATTCATAAAGAGAACTGTTGTTATTCCATTTCTTATTATTCTGTTGGAATAACCTGTATACGCGGTCTACCCTATACTTGGTGACATTCTTCTATTATTCTGTTGGAACATCCTGTCTGTGTGTTTTACACCGGACCTGGTTCCGTTTTTATTATTATTCTGTTGGAACATCCTGTCTGTGTGTTTTACACCGGACCTGGTTCCGTCTTGTTATTATTCTGTTGGAACATCCTGTCTGTGTGTTTTACACCAGACCTGGTTCCGTCTTTATTATTATTCTGTCGGAATATCCTGTCTGTGCGGTTACGCAGGACCTGGTTCCATTATTTATTATTCTGTCGGAATATCCTGTCTGTGCGTTTACGCCGGACCTGGTTCCATTATTTATTATTCTGTTGGAATAACCTGTCTGTGCGGTCTATCGCATGCATGGTGATTTCTTTTGTTATTCCATTCTTTATTATACTCAGTTGGTTAAGTTTTGACTTCTATACTCCATGAAATTTGTGGAATATCCTTGATAATTGCGTTTCATCCAGTATTTTTTTTTTTTTCATAAAAATATTCTTCTAAGCATTCTTGAATTTTACTCCACAAAGCAATATCATGTTGACAATTTGGACGTTGTGAATTCTTGGATAAATTAATTCTTGAACTTGTTTTATTGAATACTTATATCATTGTCATCATCCTCATGTTTATATTATGTTGAAAGTCATCTGTGGCCTGTAGTGCATAGATGGACTTGGTATGATTATGACCAGGGATTATTCGGTGTAATCATGACCGTAATGTTACAAATGATGTGAAAAAAAAAAGTCCTCATTGGCCCGTAGTGCATTGATGGACAGTTTTTGGTATGATTATGGCTATGAATTCTCTTTGGCCGTAGTGCAGAGATGAATTGTTTTATGGCATGATCATGACCGTTGATGAAAACATGATTATCTTTAGCCGTAGTGCATGGATAATTCGTGGTCGTGATACTAAAGAATATCCTTGGCCGTAGTGCAGGGGTGATTCGATGATGTGGATTATTTATTAAGCTGAGTCCCAGCGATAAAAGTGTTGAAAAACCTTTTAAATAAAAGATAGTAGATTTTATTCTCTACTTGACTCTTTTAATGGATTGCTTGTTCCGCTGCAGTTAAACTTGATGTCTATTATATTTTATCAGTTTAACATTGTTGAAGGCTAATGATAATTTATTCTGTATTATCTTAGTCATAATATTTCTTACTGGGCTAGTTGAGCTCACCCTTTCTTTCACTGTTCTCTTCAGGAAATGAGAACGTAGCTGAGGCAAGTCGGGGAACGGAGTGATGGTCCGAATGATAGTATTAGTTAGTAGTCCTCACTATTCTATGTAATAGTGTGTTAATAAATGTAATGAGGACTCCTTTTGAGTATGAATACTCTCTAGAAAATAATATTTGTATTCAAACTCACAGTTTATGTTTTGTCGTATTGTACACGACAGTTGTATTATTAAGTTTTATTTGGATTTATGTACCATGTAAGTGGCGACCCAAGATGGGTGACGTATACCTAATTTTGGGGGCGTCACACCACGCGTCTAGGTTATGATAGATATCATATGGCCACAGAATTATCCTTGGTTTACCCAATAGACCCCAAAGAAAAACGAGAAGATTACTATCATATTCTTTCCAATGGTGAGTCTTCTCTTGACATATCATTATCTCTACTGTCTCTAATTGAGAATTATACTTTAAACAACCACCAAGATTATATAGGTAGTGCTCGTATATATACTCAGCAAGTGGATGAGCACAACCCTGTCTTATGATGACACGAGGTTGTATGTCATTAGACATCTTGTATGATAGTGACAAAACACCCTTCCAACGTTGGGTTCGCCTCACCCTATTTTCTTCACCAAATATAACTACTAAATGATGACCACCGTTCTATTCCCTTGTTACCCCCGCTCGACCCAGCTACACTCTTATTACCTGAAAGGAATTGTGAAGCAAAAGGGTGAGCACAACTAGCTCAGTAAAGAATGTCATGACTAAAGATAATTCAATCATCAATAGCCTTCATCAACAATAAATCAGAGATTTAGAACATATGGTAAATGATAAAAATTTCAACCATAGTTGCAGCGGAACGAGCAATCCATTAGAAGAGTCAAATAGACTATAAAGTCTATTATCTTCTCCATGTTAAAAATCCACCAACAATATTTTATCCATGTAACATCACTCAACAGTTCCTTTCCACAATCATATGAATAACTCATAATCATAATTGTGACTATAAATTTTTCTTCGCACCCAGGACGCAGAATATTTTCATCACCTGTCTTTACCTGAAACATCAAAGATCATGGTTATACCAAATCACAGTTCCTGTTTATAATCATACTAACAAATCCATCTTTGCACTACGGGCCAAAGATATTCATCAACAAACCATCTTTGCACTACGGGCCAAAGATATTCAACAACAGTTCATCTTTGCACTACAGGCCAAAGATATTCATCAACAGGCCATCTTTGCACTACATGCCAAAGATATTCATCAACAATTCATATTTGCACTACAGGCCAAATATATTCATATCTCAAAGAAATATATAATCATTTCAGAATTTATATAAACAATAATTATAACCATGTTGATCAATTCACCTTTGCACTTAAGCTTAAGATATTCAATTATAAATTCAATGGTCATGATCATACCAGTCACAATTTAACTTTGCACTACAGGCCAAAGAGAACCCTAGTCATGATCATACCAATAATCTACCCATCTTTACACTCCAGTGAAAGAGAATTTCAACATCAGGGTTATAAAAATGTTATATATGATGATAAAAATAATATGATCAACATATAGTTTTAATCTCAAGAGTAATATTCGTAACTCATGAATAGTAAATCGTGAATAGTAACTCATGAATAGTAACCCCGACACAAAAGATAGAAATTCCACAATAAAATCCATACCAATATTTCGGTATAATGATATTGAAAGAATAACATTACTTAAATTTATAAACAATTTATTTTAATTGTTTACACTTTACTAATTAATGCATTTAATCATCATAAAATGTCAACTCTTACAATTTCATCATCAATAACCAAAACCCTCATCAAAAATCTGCATATACCTCATATAGGATTCTCAAGCCATAAAATCCTATTTTCCAATTTTCTTTCTTCACAAAACATATTTAATTCATTTGCTCATAACTAGACCATTTTTATGAAAAATACCAAATCAATTCCAAAAATATTTCTTTTCTGGGATTTAACATAATATAGTCCCATAGTGAACATATATTTTTCTCAGAATTTTAAAAGTCATTTACTATTTTTCATATGGTCAAAACAGCCGAATATTTAGACATTTATCAAAAATTATACTATTATCTAAAAATTCTGAAATTTACAGAGTATACTTCTATCATATACATGTACTCCCAATAAAAATTTCATCAATTTTGGAGTTAACCACAAGAAGTTATAAGCGGTTACTTTTAAAATAGTCTTTTCTTATAAAATTCATAACTCTTAATCTATACATCCAAAAATCACCATTTTTGGACACAATCAAGAAAACTCATCAAAATATCATTTCAAATTTTTCCAGAATTTTTGAAGATCAGAAAAATTACGAAACTGAAAATCATAACAACCCTTAAAATCCCTTAATATCCCTTACTATCCCTTACCTCAAAAGAGCAGTACTTCTGACTGGATATCGGATATGATGCTGAAGGAAACTTGCACTAATGAATAGCAACTCACCAAGTATCTAAAAACTCACAAAATATGCTTCATAATATAGAGAGAGAAAGAGAGAAAGCTTATGTTTCTGGTGTGATTTTCAATTCTAACTTAGCCCTCTATTTATAGGAAAATTTTGGTAGGTTTGACCTGCAACCTGATGGCTTTACCTGCTACTATTCCCACCTACCACATTTAAAATATAATTCAGCACATTTCTTCACCAACCACAAGTGGGGCCCACCAATTCTAGAATTTTCCACCAAAATGATAAACTCCGAAAATTCAACAATTTCTGAACCAGTCATCTCGTAAAATTCATAACAAATCATACGTTCATTTTTAACGGTTCAAAATTTGTGGGCATATACTCAACTTATATATGTATAACATATCCAAAAATTACCACGATCCAACGGTCGGATTAAAAATTATAACCCCCGCAAAATATCTCAAAAACCCTGATTTTTAATACCTCCATTCCGATAAAAATACTGATAAAAACCTCAACATTAACTCCTTTATTTTTAACCACAAAAATATATCCCTCATTTATATCCACATAAAATAAATATTTCCTTATCATATGAATCAATAATTAATTATTCACAAATAATATTACAGAATCACATTTATGACAACCAGGCCGTTTCCAGGAAAGAGGGGGCTTTCCAATAAGAATTTCTCCTTACTGGCGCGCAATTAGATAACCAAACCTCTCCTTAGACAGAACTTTCTAGTCATTGCCAATAATGTTATCTAATAATATTATTCAAATAATATGAATTATTGATCTGATAATGGGAAATACTGTGCAGTGATAATTATTGAACAACAATAATATAAAATTTCAACGTAGCAATTATTGAATCAATAAAATAAAATATTGAACAGTAATTACTGTAATAATTATTGAGTAGTGCCTTCTTACGTAAGAATCAATAATTTCAAAAATACTATGCAATACCGTGTGCTACTGTGCAATAACGCGTATTACTGTATTTTAACCACCGGGTATTCCAACAGTGTTAACGGTAACAACTATGTCGTTATTTATAAAAACTCAAATTTGTCGTTTTCTTCACCCGACAATTATTCTGTTATGGGGCCCACAAATAGCTGCGCCGTCGTACGAATATTCCCCGACAGAAAGAATATTCCACGACCAAACGAATATTCCCCGACAACAATGATTATTTTATAACCACTTGTGTATTTTGAAAAATTTTCACATTTCACCCATAACTTTAACTTTTTATCAATTTAACCATTTACTGAATTGTAATTATAAGAAAAATTGAATACTTTTATTTCATAAAATTTGGGGTCTTACAAATAATACAATTGTCGTGCAAAATACGACAACACATACTGTGAGTTTAAATATAATTATTGTCTTCTGGACAATATCCACACTCAAATAAATCCTCATTACAATTATTCAAACACTATTTTACAGAAATAGTGAGGACTGCTAAAATATCTTTCTAGAACCATCACTCCATACCCCGACTAGATCCTGCTATGTTCTCACCTCCTGAGAAGAAAAATGGAACAAAAAGGAAAAGGGTGAGCTCAACTAGCCCAGTAAAGAATATTATGACTAAGATAATATACAACAAATTATCGTTAGTCTTCAACAGGAAAAAATCTGATAGAATATAATCGACAACAAGTTTTAGATCAACAACTGCAGCGGAAACAACAAACCATTAGAAGAGTCAAGTAGAGAAAGAATTCTACTATCTTCTAAGATTTAAAAGTCCATCATCAATATTTTATCCCTGTAACATCAATTAATAATCATCTTTATCCAAATATTCATCTTTGCACTACATGCCAAAGATATTCATTTGTATCACCTGTCAGTCATGTTCATCTCAACACCTGTTCATCTTTGCACTACAGGCCAAAGATATTCATCAAGTAATCATACATCTTTGCATTGCATGCCAAAGATATTCAGTAATATCATCATTTAGGACTGAGGATGATGAAAAATATCTTAAAGAGAACGAATCCAGTGAGACAGAAGGACAAATAGTAGGGATTCGTATAACAGTTTATCCAAGATCAATAATACTTCATAATAATCAATTATGAAGAAGAATTCAAAAATAAAGATCAAAACATGGATACAAGATAGTAACCATAATAGACATCTTGGACAAAAAGGGAAAAATTTATTTTTCGGTGAATAGTGCCGTATTCGTGAATAGTACCGTATACGTGAATAGTGCCGTATACGTGAATAGTAACTCCGACACAAAAAGTTCCAAATTTGATAAAAACTCATATCAATATTTCAGCATAATGATATTGAAGAAAATAATATCATTTAAGAAGAAAATAATATCCCTTACCTCAAGATATCAGTACTTCTGGTCGGAATACAGGTATAAGGCTGAAAGAAACTTGCTCTGATGAATAGAAACTCTCAAAGTATCTAAATACTCACAAAATACACTCAATAATCTAGAGAGAGAAAGAGAGAAAACTTGTTTCTGGTGTGATTTTCAATTCTAACTTAGCCCTCTATTTATAGAAAATTTTTTGTAGGTTTAACCTGCAACCTGATGGCTTTACCTGCTACTATTTCCACCCACCACATTTGAAATATAATTCAGCACATTTCTTCACCAACCACAAGTGGGGCCCACCAATTCTAGAATTTCCATCAAAATGATAAACTCCGAAAATTCAATAATTTCTGAACCAGTCATCTCGTAAAATTCATAATAAATCATACGTTCATTTTTAACGGTTCAAAATTTGTGGACATATACTCAACTTATATATGTATAACATATCCAAAAATTACCACGATCCAACGGTCGGATTAAGAATTATAACCCCCGCAAAATATCTCAAAAACCCTGATCTTTAATACCTCCATTCCGACAAAAATACTGATAAAAACATTAACATTAACTCCTTCATTTTTAACCACAATAAATATATCCAACATTTATATCCACATAAAATAAATATTTCCTTATCATATGAATCAATAATTAATTATTCACAAATAATATTACAGAATCACATTTATGACAACCAGGCCGTTCCCAGGAAAGAGGGGGCTTTCCAATAAGGATTTCTCCTTACTGGCGCGCAATTAGATGACCAAACCTCTCCTTAGACAGAACTTTCTAGACATTGCCAATAATGTTATCTAATAATATTATTCAAATAATATGAATTATTGATCTGATAATGGAAAATACTATGCAGCAACAATTATTGAAACAATAATAATATAAAATATCAACGCAACAATTATTGAATCAATAAAATAAAATATTAAACAATAACTACTGTAACAATTATTGAGTAGTGCCTTCTTACGTAAGAATCAATAATTGGTGCAATACCGTGTGCTACTGTATTTTAACCACCGGGTATTCCAACAGTATTAACGGTAACAACTACGTCGTTATTTATAAATAACTTATACTTGTCGTTTTCTTCATCCAATCGCTTTCCGTTATGGGGCCCACACAAGGCTGCGCCGTGGTACGAATATTCCCCGACAGCAAGAATATTCCACGACCAAACGAATATTCCTCGACAAAATGAATATTTTATAACCACTTGCTTATTTTGCAAAATTTGCACATTTCACCCATAACCAAAGTATTATATCAAATTAACCCCTTATTATTCACAATAATATTTAGAGAAAATTTGATTTTATTCATTAATAAGTTGGGGTCTTACAAAAAGGACTCTATATTGTCCCAAAGCAGCGGAAGAATGATGACGTATCAATCATTTTAGCAGCCAATAAGGAGAACCAGCTGGAATGGGCGAGGGGAAGAAGATGAATAGTAGGCGGTGATGGTAATGAACAGTGGTGAAGAAGATGAACAGTAGGCTTATTTTAGGCTTATTTATTATTTTATTTTAGGCTTCTTTATTTTCTTAAAAAATACTGATTTTCTTTATTTTAGGCTTCAAGAAATATCTTAAAATAAAACAAACATATTATGAATATTATAATATTAATTTTTATTAATATTATACATATTATAAATATTTACGTAAATAAAAAGAGAAAATATTACATAAAAATATTTTTATTTTAATTTTATTATTTTAATTATTTTTTGCCACATAATTAATGATTTTTTTTGTTGAAATTAATGTAATGTTGTAATAGATCTCATTGATACAAAAAATTTGATATATTATTTATATTATTTGGAATTAATTTTTAAAATAAAAATAATTATTAAAAGAAAGGAAAAGAAAAAAAAATAAAAAATGAAATAAAATATTTATTTTAATTATTTTTTTCTACATAATTATTTTTTAATTTTATTTTTTTGTTTGAAAAGAAAAATTGTAAAGAAAATTCATTAAAAATCAAAGAAAGGAGCTAATATGTATCTATTGCCACGTAATTGTCACGTCATTTTTTTTAAAAAAAAAAAAGCCACGTAAGTTGATCTGTTAACGTCCGTCCAATTTTTTAGACGGAATGGGTTGATTGCATATTTTTAAAAAGTTCAGTGAGCTAATTAAATATTTTAAAAATATAATAATTAATTCGTTAAATCACTATAATCACATTGGCCAAAAAGTACTTTTTGCCCATTAAACATTTATGCAGTCCAACTTGACTTCTCAATTAGTAATATTAAGTGCCTTTGACTTACTGGCTTTCCTGCGTATAGGCTGACCTCTGCATTAGCTGCTCATTGAGTGCAAAGACAGTATTCACCTTGCAAAATTCCAATCTTAATCTTCTGTACTCTCTATAGTCTCTATTCAGTACAACTAAGGACTCTTTTGGCATCACAATCTTCAACGGCTCCTAAGTTAAAATATATGTTCCATAAATACTAGTATTAATTAAGCACACACTACCATTTCTTATCCACTAATTTAAAAAAAAAAAACACCATGGTAGCTGAACCTACCAAGGAACATCCAACCCCTTCCCTTCCACTCGAGGGCAGGGTGGCAATAGTAACCGGCGGCTCGCGTGGCATTGGGCGTGCCATCACACTCCACCTCCGGTCCCTCGGTGCAAAGCTTGTGATCAACTACGCATCCAACTCAGACCAAGCTAATATTTTAGCCTCAGAGCTCAACTCTGCCACAAATTATTCTAATCCCATTGCAGTTACAATTCAAGCAGACGTCTCGGACCCTGATCAGGTCAAGTTGGTTTTCGATAAATCCGAACAAGAATTTGGTACGCAAGCTCATATCCTCATAAATTGTGCTGGTATTCTAGACGCAAAATATCCGACCATAGCAAACACAACAGTGGAAGACTGGGACGCGACGTTTAATGTCAACACCAAAGGTGCATTCTTGTGCTGTCGCGAGGCTGCTAACAGGTTGGCACGTGGAGGTGGTGGGAGAATTATATAGGCAAAAAGCACTTTTATAATTGTGGTTATAGTGTTTTAAGCAATTAGCCACTGTACTTTTAAAATATTCAATTAGCCCACTGAACTTTTTAAAAATGTTCAATCAGCCCATTCCGTCCAATTTGAGTAACAGACGTTATTGGGTTGCTTATGTGGCGTTTTAAAAAAAATAAAAATGACGTGTATTTGTTGACTGGTTTTTTGAGATCAAATTTGCAAAAAGTCAGTCAAATTTGTAGAAAGTCAGTATATGCTTGTTTAATGAATTTTCTTTATAATTTTTTCTTCTCAAACAAAAAAATAAAAAAATAAAATCATTATGTGATAAAAAAATAATTAAAATAATAATAAAATTAAAATAAATATTTTAATTCATTTTTTTATAATTTTTTCTTTTCCTTATATATTTTCTTTTCTTTTAATAATTATTTTTATTTTAAAAATAATTCCAAGTAATACAAATAATATATCAAAATTTTTGTATCAATGAGATCTATTACAATATTACATTAATTTCAACAAAAAAAATAAAAAATCATTAATTATGTGACAAAATAATAATTAAAATAATAAAGTTAAAATAAATATTTTAATTTATTTTTTATATAATTTTTTCTTTTTATTTCTTTTAATAATTATTTTTATTTTTATAATTAATTCCAAATAATAAAATAATATTAAAACTTTTTAATAACTAAACATTAGAAAAAACAATCTCTTTTCCTTTATTAATGGAAATATTAAATATTATACTCTGAGTCACCGAGAAATGAATAAGAAACAGAAAAGCGGGAACGAAAAACTAGAAGAAGAAAAAACCCTAGAAAGCCCAGCTTTAATGGAAAAAATGATAGGGAAATCTGTTTCGTTGCCGGACTTGAAAGTTTCTGGCGGTGGCTGTTGTTTAGAAATAACTATTCTGGCTATAAATTTTCCTTCCGAGTAATCATTCTCCTTCTTCAGAGAATTACTCTGCCCATTCGTGTAATCGTCGCGGGGAGGAAGTCTCATGGAATTCGAAGCATCTTACGGCGGCGTAGGTGAATGACAGGGACTACAGTTTGGATCCGTGTTCTTCTTTCTCTGTTTCTGTTTCTTCTTTTTCTTTTTCTTTATCTTGAGCTTCTTGACAGAGAAGGCTAGAAGAGGGAGAAAATGTAGGGAGAGAATCAGAATCCACCATTGCTTGACTTGGCTTGTGTTATTTCTTTTCTCTCTCTACATCTAAACAAGAAAATCTAGGATATGTATTGGTGGGTTAGATCCAGTAACGATTTTGGTGGCGCCAAATTTAGTTGGGATGTGATATGGTCTGTTTTTCTACAAACTTACCTCTTTTGTTTTTTTCTTTCTTTTTTTTACTTTCTTAAAGGTTACATAAAAATATAAATGTATATATATTTGTAGATATAATCTTAATAGATGGAGAGAATGTATAGAGAGGAGAGAGAAGGCGGCGGAGGGGCGGTGGCGATGGAGGAGGAGGGTGGAGTCAAAATAGAGGATGAGATGAGTCAGCTTTGACTTTCTGCAAATTTGATCGACTTTTTATAAATTTGACCTCAAAAAGCCAGTCAGCAAATACACCTAATTTTTTATTTTTTTTCAAAAAGTCACATAAGTAATTCAAGCAAATTTGTTAACGTCTGTTACTCAAATTAGACGGAATGGGCTGATTGAACATTTTTAAAAAGTTCAGTGGGCTAATTGAATATTTTAAAAACACAGTGGCTAATTGCTTAAAACACTATAACCACAACCACAGTGGTGAAAAAGTGTTTTTTGCCGAATTATATTGATCTCAACGTCGGTTGTTGGGGCATCATTACCGGGGTATGGAGCTTATGTAGCTTCCAAGGCGGCGGTGGAGGCGATGGCGAAGATTGTGGCTAAGGAGTTGAAGGGTAGTGGGATAACGGCGAATTGTGTTGCACCAGGGCCTGTGGCAACTGAGCTGTTCTTTGCTGGTAGCAGAGGAAACAATTAAGAGACTTACAGATGCCTGTCCTTTAGGCAGGCTTGGCGAGCCGGATGACGTGGCTCGGATTGTTGGATTTTTGGCTACTGATGCAGGGGAGTGGATTAATGGGCAGATTATTCGTGCCAATGGCGGATTTGTTGTTTGAAGGGTTGATTCTAGTGTTTTTGAATTTTTTTTTTCTCTGTTCTTGAATGTGTTAGTTTTCCCTTGTTTTTTTTAGAACACGTTCGCCTCATGTTATACATTAAAACTTATATTTAACAATAGACTTGGGATCAAATTATTTATATTCTAATTGAGAGGTTATCACTAAATAGAGGTATTAGTACAAAATATTTTGTGAACACCCAAAAATATTAATAAGAATTTCCTAATAATTATTATTCAAAAAATATTTATGCAAATTAGTCTTTTATAAGAAAATATGATCTTTTATAGAAAATGTAATCTTTTATAGAAAAATGTAGTCCTTTATAGGAAATGTAGTCTTTTATAAAAAAATATAATTTTTTTATAAGAATTGTAGTCTTTTATAGAAAATATAGTCTTTTAAAATTAATATTGTCGTTCTCTCATATATATATATATATATATATATATATATATATATGAAATTATTACTATATAGAGGTATAGTTTCTTAATACGGGACTTAAAAAGTATATAACATATTATAATTTAGAGGTTATTCCTATTTATAATTGGCCCAAATTGGGACCAAATTTTTTTATAATATTATAGAGGTTATTCTTATATAGAGTATTCATAAATAGGGGTTTTACTACATTTCTGCCAATGAAGCAGAAGAAATAAAAAGATAGATATGCCTATTGATATAATGTTTTTACTTTCTACTTTGTTCCATCTCCATTTGAAATTTCTTAAGCCTATGGTTGAAAGTCACCTATAATGTAGTAACGATTTGAAATATATGGAGAGGTAAAATGTGACTCGGTATCGGTGTACCATTATTTAATTAGGAGTTTTAAAATAAAATTAAAAAAATTATAATTTTTTTTAAATAATAAGAACAAGAAGATAAATTAATTAAGTTCACAAAAAACACTAGTTAGTTCATATATCATTGTTCAAATGATAAAACAAACATGTCACGTGTATATTTAATCAATTTTATATTTGAATAAAGTTGATATTGATGTTGTCTTAGCTCAATTGGTTGACACACATGTTTTATATAATTTAAGTATTGTTGGAATTGACTCAAACTTCTGCGGATTCGATGAATGACCACTACGATTAACCAGTCGGGGGATTTATTAGTAGTCCGGTTTTGAATTTTACTAATGTATTAAGTCTCATGTGTTTGGGCTCATGTTATAGCAGTTGAGATTTTTCAAGTTAATATAAAAATATTGTTTGATGTGTGAATTATTGTAGAGTGTGTGGGGTTGGGGGGCGGTCCGGTACTCTTTACGACCGGTACCGTCTGGTGCACTTTTTTTTTAACCACAATTATGAGAATAATAAATAAAAAATAATAGAGCAAGTTTGAACAAAAAATTGTAAAAAAAAGTGTATTTTTTATTAAAAAAACACTGTAAATCATTGTAAACAGTTTACAAAAAAAGAAAAAGAAAGGTGTACCGGACATTACCGGTCAATAAGTGCACCGGACGTCCCCCCTCCCAATTTGAGTGTGTGAGGCATCCAATGAATACGTCAGACAAGCAGGACTAGCTAAATTAGTGAACCTGGTATATCGCGTGTTCTTATTTTTCTGTCTTTCATATAATATTTTGTGTGATTGCAATATTATTCGTTCTTAAATTCTAAAAAGTACAATTTAACTCAACTTGGTGTATTTTAAATGTAATTTTTTTAAAAGTTGTATTTAATTATGTATTATATATATAGGTACAGTTTAATTATAACTTAAATACAATATAACTTAACTAATTATATATTGAATGTAGTTTTTTAAAATTATACTTAACTATGTGTTATACAAGTACAATTTAATTTAACTAACTATATTTGAAGAACAATATATTTTTATTTTTTTAATATATACTTAACTAGATACTACATATATACAATTTAAGTATAATTTATGATTTCGTTCTCGTTTATCGTCTCTTTTTTTATATAGTTTTCATAATATTTGATTTTTTTGACGTTTTTGCCCTTTAGCCGACAATCCGACACAATTGACAAGACAAGCTGCATTTGTACCCCACATTTGAGAACCCAATCGAATGAAATCCGAGTTTTTTCAAGTTATTTCTGATAAGATATGTAACGAGTCAAATTAAAAATTAAATTCGAATCAAATTAAATCATAACAAAACTCAATAATTCACGTACAGTCCGAATAATATATTTAATTATTCCAAATAAATAAGGTAAAAGATTCAAAATTACGGGCGGCTTTTGATAACTATTTATACTTGTATATTTTTGTTCCATATTTTATTTTTATAGATGATTTTCATAGTTTCACTTGTTTTTCTTACTAAAAATAGAAAGTAAATATAATGCAATATAATTTGGTAATACATAGGTATGGGATTTGCAACAAATTAATTAAAATATTAACGTAAATGTTGGAAACATGAGGTACAATTTTACAGTTTACCATGATAATTAATGAGGCTTGAAAAATTAAAATAAAAAACCAAGGACAAAAAATAAAACTTAAGAATGAATGATTTTGAAAAA
This sequence comes from Panax notoginseng, assembly GCA_016801055.1. NCBI lineage: Eukaryota > Viridiplantae > Streptophyta > Magnoliopsida > Apiales > Araliaceae > Panax > Panax notoginseng. The sequence continues at coordinate 13,781,026 of CM029018.1, forward strand.
TTGACCCTCAAATATTATAATGAATTAAGATATTAGTAATTAGTAGTATAATAATAGACGGGTCAAAAATTGACCACAAGTTACATGGGCACTGACGTGGATACTTTGTGTTTAGTAAATCATCCATTGGGTCATCACTTCCCCCAAGGCCCAAACCCAAACCAAAACCCAAACCTTACATATATATATATATATATATGTATGATATATCTACTCCATTTTAGTACGTAGAACCTCGCACTATCTTTTTATTTACATATACAAATACATACATATAGCTACCTCATGGCAGAAATAGGAAGCATTTTAACTATCCAACCACCCGGTTCACTTCCACTCCAGGACCGGCTGGCAATCGTAACCGGCGGTTCACGAGGAATCGGCCGAGCCATTGCTATCCATCTGGCCAAACTCGGCGCCAAAATCGTTGTCAATTACACCACCAACTCCGCCCAAGCTGACCTCGTTGCCGCCCAAATCAACTCCTCCTCCGCTACCAACCACCATTCCCCTCGCGCCATATCCGTCCAAGCCGACGTTTCTGATCCAGCTCAAGTCAAGTCCCTCTTTGACGCCGCCGAGTCAGCCTTCAACTCGCCGCCACACATCCTAGTCAACTCGGCCGGAATACTCGACTCAACCTGCTCCTCGATTCAAAACATTTCAATCGAAGAATTCGACCGAATTTTTGCCATTAACACGAGGGGAGCTTTTTTGTGCTGTAAAGAGGCGGCGAATCGGGTGAAGAGGGGCGGAGGAGGGAGGATAATATGTTTATCGACGTCGTTGGTGGCGGCATTGAGGCCGGGGTATGGGGCCTACTCGGCGTCTAAGGCGGCGGTAGAGGCGATGGTGAAGACGCTGGCAAAGGAGTTGAAGGGGACGGGGATAACGGCGAATTGTGTGGCGCCGGGGGCGGTGGCAACGGATATGATGAATGAGGTGGTGACAGATGAGGAGATGGTGGAGAAGGCGGTGGCGGAGATACCGTTGGGGCGGCTGGGGCAGCCGGAGGATGTGGCGACGGTGGTTGGGTTCTTGGCTAGTGATGGCGGGGAGTGGATTAATGGTCAGTCTATTCGTACTAATGGTGGCTGGATCTGATAAGAGTGTACATGAGAGATGAATGAATAGCTTTGGCTATATATATAACAATATTGTAATATTTATATCTGAATGATTGTCGGATCTTGTATTTGCTATTAATTGATTGAAAATAAAAGAGAGAATCCACTTCCCGCCATCACAATTTCGTCAAAGATCTACTTTGCATTCAGAAGCATATCATGTTTATAACTAGCGCAAGATCAAAAGTTGAAAAAAAATCAACTTTATTTTATTTATCTCGACGCTGGTCTCTATGTTCAAGTTTAATTCCATGAATCTATCTATCTATCTATCTCCTCTCACCAGAGAAGACACTATAATTGATCTTGTAAAGCACAAGCAAAAACAAATACTACTCACAAACAGACATAATACAATTGAAAATCTGTTCCAAAGAAAGTTGGAAAACTCAAAGAAGATGTTGTGCCTACCTTATGATAAGCATATCATAATTAGTGTTTGGCACCGTATCCCACATTAGATATTTAACATCTGATTATCATAAAATTAACTCTACGGTAAATTGGTTAATTGATCAATACTTAACTGATACGCGTCCTGCATACGTGTATTGGTCAATTGAACAAAGTTAATTTTATGTTAACTACTTTTAACGTATTTAGAGGCTTAAATTAGTGTTTTTGTTTCTCTGGTGTTATTCATATATGTTTGGGAAAGGGTGTGTCCCAAGTACAAGGTCATGCCACTATGCCAGATATAGAGAGAGCCCACTAGACATGGGCCTAGCAATTACTTTCTGTCTCATAAACTAGCCTACCACTTTAACCCAATAAAAGAAGGCAATTATTATTATACACCTTTTGCATTTGAAGGAATGGTCGAGTACTTGAGTGCTCATTGACTTTGATTATAACGGTACTGATTAACATGAAATTAACTTTGATCAATAGATCAATATACTGTCGATAAGCAGGTTTAAAAGTGATCTTTTTACGTGTCAACACTGTATTAATTAATTGATCAATTTATCATAAAGTTAACTTCATAATAACCGGATCCGTCTATGACCGACACATAAAACACATAAATCTTGTTCAGGTAAATAACTTCATTTTGCTAAAGCCAAGACATAGACTTCATATTTCTGGAATGTATATATGTCCAAATTATAGGGCAAATCTACAAAATTATCCCTATGGTTTGAGCCGAAATCCCATTTAGCTCTGATTTTTTTTTTAAAAAAATACCATTAACATTATAAAACGTAACTCAAATACCATTGACGTTATAAACGTAACTCAAGCGTAACTCAAATATAGCCCTCAAAACTTTATAAAATGAACAGAAGAAGATATTGATTTGAGTTGGGAGATTGGTACCTATCAGCCACATCAGAAATAAACTAACATCCATTTGTCTGTTTTTTATTTTTTTAACGGGAGAGTATTGAGCTACATTTTACAATGTTAAAAGTATTTTTGTAAGAAAAAAGCTTCAAAGCTAAATGGAATTTCGACCCAAACCACAAGGGCAATTTTACGCCTTTACCCCCAAATTATATACTCCATAGTTTTGTTCATTTTATAAATTGAGGATGTGGTAAAAGAGGTCATATTTAGACTACACATGAGAGAGGGATGGCGCCCTTGGGTTTCTGAAGGGGATGTCTTTGCTCCACTTTGTATATTCTAAAGGGTTTATATATATATATATATATATATATATATATATATATATATATATATATATATATATATGGTAAGGATCAAGAGTATTCTCTTTAAATAACATTCTTCTTTAAATAACATTCTTTTATTAAAACGATGTCGTTTTGGAGGGACGCGGTGTCATTTTTGTAAATATAATGCAAACGCGTATTTATAAAAATGTCACCGTGTCCCTCCAAAACGACGTAGTTTTAATAAAAGAATGTTATTTAAAGAGGAATGCTATTTAAAGATAATACTGTAAGACCCCAACTTTTATAAATAAAGATGAATTTTCTATAAATATCATTTTTGAATATTATGGAGTTAATTTGATATAATGTTATAGTTGTGGGTAATATTTATAAATTTTGCAAAGTAAGCAAGTTGTTATAAAATATTCGTTTGGTCGGAGAATATTCTTTTTGTCGAGGAATATTCGTACGACGGCACAATCATTGGTGGACCCCACAACGGAATTATTGTCGGATTGAGAAAACGACAAAATATTTTATTAAAAATAACGGCTGAAGTGTTGCCGTTAAAACCGTTAAAACTGTTGAACTACTCGGTAGTAAAAGTACAGTAATACGCGTGGTTGCATAGTAGCACACGGTATTGATTATTGATGCTTACGTGAGAAGTCACTCAGCTATACTCAATTATTGCTACAGTAATTGCTGCATCATATCTCTTAAATTATTGTCATAGTATCGTCTGTATAATATGTTATATTATTAAATCAATAATTGAGACGTTGTGGTAAGTTTGGTTATTTTATGGGGGGCCATATGTCATCATCTAAGAGTCTCTTCGTCAATAGTAATTACCGTCGTCAATAGTAATTACCGTCGTCAATAGTATTTACCTTGGTCAATAGTAATTACCTTCGTCAATAGTATTTACCTTGGTCAATAGTATTTACCTTGGTCAATAGTAATTACCTTCGTCAATAGTATTTACCTTGGTCAATAGTAATTACTTTCGTCAATAGTAGTTGTCCCTTCAATATTACCAAGAGTCATTTGACCCTTCGTTAAGACCAAGAGTCATTTGACCCTTCGTTAAGACCAAGAGCCACCCTCAGTTTTTCTATAAATAGAGGCCTAGGGCTTCATTATTTTTCACGAATTCATTCAAGCTATAGAGAGAGAAAGTATAGAGAGAATAAGAGAGAGAGAATAAAAGTATTCTGCTACATCACTTTTCCAATATCCAGTTCTTTTAAGGTAGGGAATATTATTTCTTTTATATTCATGAAGAGAACTTCTGTTATTCCATTCTTTATTATTCTGTTGGAATAACCAGTATACGCGGTCTACCCTATACTTGGTGACATTCTTCTATTATTCTGTTGGAACATCCTGTCTGTGTGTTTTACACCGGACCTGGTTCCGTTTATTATTCTGTTGGAACATCCTGTCTGTGTGTTTTACACCGGACCTGGTTCCGTTTTATTATTATTCTGTTGGAATATCCTGTCTGTGTGTTTTACACCGGACCTGGTTCCATTATTTATTATTCTGTCGGAATATCCTGTCTGTGCGTTTACGCCGGACCTGGTTCCATTATTTATTATTCTATTGGAATAACCTGTCTGTGCGGTCTATCGCATGCATGGTGATTTCTTTTGTTATTCCATTCTTTATTGTACTCAGTTGGTTAAGTTTTGACTTCTATACTCCATGAAATTTGTGGAATATCCTTGATAGTTGCGTTTCATCCAGTATCTTTTCAAGAAAATATTCTTCTAAGCATTCTTGAATTTTACTCCACAATGCAGTATCATGTTGACAATTTGGACGTTGTTAATTTCTGGATAAATTAATTCTTGAACTTGTTTTATTGAATTCTTATATCATTGTCATCATCCTCATGTTTATAAAATGTTGAAAGTCATCTGTGGCATGTAGTGCATAGATGGACTTGGTATGATTATGACCAGGGATTATTCGGTATAATCATGACCGTAATGTTACAAATGATGTGGTAAAAGTCCTCATTGGCCCGTAGTGCATTGATGGACAGTTGTTGGCATGATCATGACCATTAATGAATATACGAATATCCTTGGCCGTAGTGCAGGGGTGATTCGATGATGTGGATTATTTTATTAAGCTGAGTCTCAGCGATCGCAGTGTTGAAAAACCTTTTAAATCATAAAAGATAGTAGAGTTTATTTTCTACTTGACTCTTTTAATGGATTGCTTGTTCCGCTACAGTTAAACTTGATGTCTATTATATTTTATCAGTTTAACATTGTTGAAGGCTAATGATAATTTATTCTGCATTATCTTAGTCATAATATTTCTTACTGGGCTAGTTGAGCTCACCCTTTCTTTCACTGTTCTCTTCAGGAAATGAGAACGTAGCTGGGACAAGTCGGGGTACGGAGTGATGGTCCGAATGATAGTATTAGTTAGTAGTCCTCACTATTCTATGTAATGGTGTGTTAATAAATGTAATGAGGACTCCTTTTGAGTATGAATACTCTCTAGAAGATAATATTTGTATTCAAACTCACAGTTTATGTTTTGTCGTATTGTACACGACAGTTGTATTATTAAGTTGTATTTGTATTCTGTACTATGTATCTGACGACCCAAGATGGGTGATGTATACCTAATTTTGGGGGCGTCACAGTTGGTATCAGAGCTTAGGGATATGATCCCTGGCTAAGATGTGAGAATAGAACTAGGAGGGGAGAGACGGGAAATTCCTTCGCTAGTATGACATACCTAAGTTTATTTGCATGGTATTTAATTGGTCGGTCATAATATAAGGATAATATATGACATATCAATTAATTTTTATTTTGTGGCAGTATCTGAAAATGGCATCTGAGAATGTTGAGAATAGCAATGGAGCACAGACGACTGTTGATTCACCACATATCAATAATCAGGATAATGTGCATCAGGAAGGTGTCAATCCTCATGCAAACAACAACACTGACCAAATGATGAATGATCAAATGTTCAGAGGCTTTATGCAATTCATGCAACAACAGGTGAAAGCGGCTCCTGTCCACAACGTAGGTGGAAATACTGGAAACTCTCTGGCGGTCACCGCTAAACAGTTTAAGGAGCTGGGACCACCGGAGTTTAAGGGAGAACCAAACCACTTGTAGCTGAAACATGGATAAAGCAGATCACCAAGATATTTGATGTCTTGGGTTGCTCCGAGGAGCAAAAGGTTCCCTTTGCCGCCTTTATGTTGCGAGGAGAGGCAGATTACTGGTGGGAATCGATAAAGCGTACTCAACCTGCCGCACTGAAGATGTCTTGGGAGAAGTTCCAAGATCTGTTTAACGACAAATACTTTCCCGAGAGTATTCGTCACATGAAGGAGGTGGAGTTCATCAAATTGGAGCAGAATAATATGACCGTGTCGCAGTACGAGGCAAAATTTGCGGAGTTATCCCGGTTTGCGTCCCACCTGGTGGATAATGAAGAAAGAATGACGCGGATGTTTTTAAGAGGTTTGAAGCCGGAGATACGTCAACATCTTGTTTCTCATAAACTGTGTTTGTATTCAGATGTTGTAAATAGGGCTCAGTTGGTGGAGCGCGATAACGAGATAACGCAACCAAAAGAGAGCAGCCGGCAAAATGATAATACCAGTGAGAGCAGTCATCGAAGCGGTGACAACAAGCGTGGAGGGAATCAACAGGCCAGAAATGGTAACCACTTCGGTGGTAATCAGGGCCAAAACAATAAGAATGGACATTTCAAGAAGAGGAGATTCAACAATGATGGAAAGACGTCAGCACCAGCACCTGTCGTTAAGGAAGGAGAACGACCACCTATCATATGTTTCAAATGCGGAGGGGAGGGGCACATCAGTCCAAACTGCGCGATGCCGTCCAAAGCATGTTATAATTGTGGAAGAGAAGGTCATTTAGCCCGATTTTGTCGTTTACCGAAGACAAATTCAGCTAGGATGGAGGCACCAAAAGCCGTCCCAGAAAAGTCAAAACCGGTTGTGCAAGGGAGAGCGTTTGTTGTGAACTCCCAGAGAGCAAGGAACCCGAATGAGGTCATCACGGGTAAGCTTATCATAAACTCTAAAGAAGTTTATACTTTATTTGATACCGGTTCAACCCATTCTTTTATTTCTCCTACTTGCGCTCATCGATTAAATTTGATTCCGGAGAAATTAGACTTTGACTTATCTGTGGAAACTCCGTTGGGAGAAACCTTCATTACCTCCACTGTTTATAAGTCTTGTTTGGTTCAAGTTGGTACCCACACATTACCTATCGATCTGATTTCATTAAAAATACTTGCATTTGACGTGATTCTAGGGATTGATTGGTTAACTACTCATTATGCAAAAATTGATTGTTTTCGTAAGGTTGTTAGCTTTCATATTCCTAATCGACCTATTATGCGAATTCAAGCAACCAAACCATTAAAATCAATCGCTGTCATCTCAAGCCATAAAGCTATTCGTTTATTGAAAAACGGATGTCAAGCTTTCTTAGCTCATGTCACAGATCTAAACAAAAATACGTCAGTTTTGAATGATATTTCTATTGTTAATAAATTCCCTGACGTATTCCCTGAAGAACTTCCTGGCCTACCCCCAGAGCGTGAAATTGAATTTTGTATCGACCTTGAACCCGGTACAAAACCCATTTCCAAAGCCCCATATCGAATGGCTCCTATTGAACTTCAGGAGTTAAAGATCCAACTGCAGGAATTGTTAGACATTGGCTTTATTCGTCCTAGTACTTCTCCTTGGGGAGCTCCTGTTCTATTCGTGAAGAAGAAAGATGGAAGTATGCGACTTTGTATTGATTATCGGGAGTTGAATCATGTCACCATCAAAAACAGGTACCCATTGCCACGTATTGATGACCTGTTTGACCAGTTGCAAGGAGCACAATTCTTTTCAAAGATCGATCTTCGTTCTGGATATCATCAGCTGAAGGTTAGAACTGAGGATATTCCAAAGACGGCTTTTAGAACTCGGTACGGGCATTATGAATTCCTAGTCATGTCCTTTGGATTGACTAATGCTCCTGCTGCCTTCATGGATATGATGAACCGGGTATTCAAGGAATATTTGGATCACTTTGTGGTCGTCTTTATTGATGACATCCTTATTTATTCCAAAAGCCGTGAAGATCATGAGCAACACTTGAGGCTGGTACTCCAAAAGCTTCGTGAATACAAGCTTTATGCCAAGTTGAAGAAATGCGAGTTCTGGCTGGAAGAGGTAGCATTCCTTGGGCACGTAGTATCAAGTCGTGGAATATCGGTTGACCCGGCAAAGATTGAAGCTATTCAAAGCTGGGAGCAACCTAAATCAGTGACCGAGGTACGTAGCTTTCTTGGTTTAGCTGGTTATTATCGGAGATTCGTGGAAGGATTTTCTCGAATCGCTACTCCATTAACTCAGCTGACTCGGAAAGATACAAAGTTTGGTTGGAGCGAAGAATGTGAGCAGAGTTTTCAAGAACTCAAGAGGAGACTCATTTCAGCACCTGTTCTAACAATACCATCTGGCTCGGAGGGATTTGTCATCTACAGTGATGCTTCGAGCAAAGGGTTGGGATGCGTTCTCATGCAACATGGAAAAGTCATAGCCTATGCATCAAGACAACTCAAGGAATATGAGAGGAATTATCCTACTCATGATCTAGAGTTGGCAGCTGTTGTCTTTGCACTTAAAATTTGGAGGCATTACTTGTATGGGGAGAAAGTGGAGATCTTTACGGATCATAAAAGCCTCAAATATTTCTTCACTCAAAAGGAACTCAACATGCGACAACGACGTTGGCTTGAACTGTTGAAAGATTATGATCATACCATTCAATACCATCCTGGAAAAGCGAACGTGGTAGCTGACGCATTGAGTAGAAGATCATATGCGGGTACAAGTGCAATATTAACAACGCAAAGGCCCATTTTGTGTGACTTGCAAAGGATGGAGATAGAGTTGAAGACTCCAGGGACCCATGTGATGATGGCGAATATACGAGTAGAACCGACTTTAATCGATAAAGTTAAAGCTGCTCAAGCTACAGACCTGGAGCTGATGCGTATGAAGAAGAAAGTGCAAGAAGGTGCTATGCCGGAAGCAAGAATCGATGAAGAAGGAATACTTCGAGTCAACTCCAGACTTTGTGTTCCTAACAACCCTGATTTAAAGTATGAAATCATGATGGAGGCGCACAACACACCGTTTGCAATCCATCCTGGAAGTACCAAAATGTATCATGATCTTCGTCATACATTTTGGTGGAGCAATATGAAGAGAGAGATAGCGTTGTTTATCTCAAGGTGTCTAACTTGTCAACGAGTCAAAGCGGAGCATCAAGTACCAAAAGGTCCATTGCAACCACTTGAAATTCCAGAATGGAAGTGGGAGCACATTACCATGGATTTCGTTACCGGTCTTCCTAGGGTTTCTCAAGGTATTGATGCGATTTGGGTCATTGTTGATAGATTGACCAAGTCTGCTCATTTCTTACCGATACGAGAAACTTATACACTTGAACGTCTTGCTCGTATGTACATAAACGAGATTGTAAGACTGCATGGTATGCCAGTATCCATAGTTTCTGATCGAGACCCAAGATTCACTTCACGATTTTGGGTTAGTTTACAAAAAGCTATGGGCACGGAGTTACGATTTAGTTCAGCATATCATCCTCAGACGGACGGACAATCAGAGAGGACTATTCAAACTCTTGAAGATCTATTAAGACTCTGTGTCTTTGACTTCAAGGGAAGTTGGGACAAGTTCTTACCATTGGTGGAGTTTTCCTACAACAACAGTTATCAAGCAAGTATTGGCATGGCTCCATTCGAAGCATTGTATGGAAGAAAATGTCGTTCTCCAGTATGCTGGGATGAGGTGGGCGAAGCAACGTTGTTGGGACCGGAGTTGGTACGTATGACTACAGAAAAGATTCAAACGATCCGACAACGTATAAAAACCTCACAAGATCGACAAAAGAGTTATGCTGATCTTCATCGAAAGGACGTGGAATTTGATGTAGGAGATCATGTGTTCTTACGTGTTGCTCCATGGAAAGGAGTTACGAGATTTGGAAAGAGAGGAAAGCTAAATCCTCGATTCATCGGTCCATTTTTAATCCTCGATCGAGTAGGAACTGTGGCTTATAGACTCGCTTTACCGCCAAGTATGTCTCGTGTTCATAACGTTTTTCACATATCCATGTTACGCAAATATGTGGAAGACCCGAACCACATTATTGAGTTAGAACCGGACGAAATAGCGGAGGATTTGACGTATGAAGAAGTTCCTGTTCAAATCTTGGATAAGAAGGAACATATTCTACGCTCCAAGGTTATACCTCAAGTTAAAGTTTTGTGGAGAAACCACGATGTTGAGGAAATGACTTGGGAGTTAGAATCAGAAATGAAATCAAGGTATCCTTACCTCTTCGACATACCAGGTACGTACCCTAATTTCGAGGGCGAAATTTCATAAGAAGGGGAGGTTGTAAGACCCCAACTTTTATAAATAAAGATGAATTTTCTATAAATATCATTTTTGAATATTATGGAGTTAATTTGATATAATGTTATAGTTGTGGGTAATATTTATAAATTTTGCAAAGTAAGCAAGTTGTTATAAAATATTCGTTTGGTCGGAGAATATTCTTTTTGTCGAGGAATATTCGTACGACGGCACAATCATTGGTGGACCCCACAACGGAATTATTGTCGGATTGAGAAAACGACAAAAATATTTTATTAAAAATAACGGCTGAAGTGTTACCGTTAAAACCGTTAAAACTGTTGAACTACTCGGTAGTAAAAGTACAGTAATACGCGTGGTTGCATAGTAGCACACGGTATTGATTATTGATGCTTACGTGAGAAGTCACTCAGCTATACTCAATTATTGCTATAGTAATTGCTGCATCATATCTCTTAAATTATTGTCATAGTATCGTCTGTATAATATGTTATATTATTAAATCAATAATTGAGACGTTGTGGTAAGTTTGGTTATTTTATGGGGGGCCATATGTCATCATCTAAGAGTCTCTTCGTCAATAGTAATTACCGTCGTCAATAGTAATTACCGTCGTCAATAGTATTTACCTTGGTCAATAGTATTTACCTTGGTCAATAGTAATTACCTTCGTCAATAGTATTTACCTTGGTCAATAGTAATTACTTTCGTCAATAGTAGTTGTCCCTTCAATATTACCAAGAGTCATTTGACCCTTCGTTAAGACCAAGAGTCATTTGACCCTTCGTTAAGACCAAGAGCCACCCTCAGTTTTTCTATAAATAGAGGCCTAGGGCTTCATTATTTTTCACGAATTCATTCAAGCTATAGAGAGAGAAAGTATAGAGAGAATAAGAGAGAGAGAATAAAAGTATTCTGCTACATCACTTTTCCAATATCCAGTTCTTTTAAGGTAGGGAATATTATTTCTTTTATATTCATGAAGAGAACTTCTGTTATTCCATTCTTTATTATTCTGTTGGAATAACCAGTATACGCGGTCTACCCTATACTTGGTGACATTCTTCTATTATTCTGTTGGAACATCCTGTCTGTGTGTTTTACACCGGACCTGGTTCCGTTTATTATTCTGTTGGAACATCCTGTCTGTGTGTTTTACACCGGACCTGGTTCCGTTTTATTATTATTCTGTTGGAATATCCTGTCTGTGTGTTTTACACCGGACCTGGTTCCATTATTTATTATTCTGTCGGAATATCCTGTCTGTGCGTTTACGCCGGACCTGGTTCCATTATTTATTATTCTATTGGAATAACCTGTCTGTGCGGTCTATCGCATGCATGGTGATTTCTTTTGTTATTCCATTCTTTATTGTACTCAGTTGGTTAAGTTTTGACTTCTATACTCCATGAAATTTGTGGAATATCCTTGATAGTTGCGTTTCATCCAGTATCTTTTCAAGAAAATATTCTTCTAAGCATTCTTGAATTTTACTCCACAATGCAGTATCATGTTGACAATTTGGACGTTGTTAATTTCTGGATAAATTAATTCTTGAACTTGTTTTATTGAATTCTTATATCATTGTCATCATCCTCATGTTTATAAAATGTTGAAAGTCATCTGTGGCATGTAGTGCATAGATGGACTTGGTATGATTATGACCAGGGATTATTCGGTATAATCATGACCGTAATGTTACAAATGATGTGGTAAAAGTCCTCATTGGCCCGTAGTGCATTGATGGACAGTTGTTGGCATGATCATGACCATTAATGAATATACGAATATCCTTGGCCGTAGTGCAGGGGTGATTCGATGATGTGGATTATTTTATTAAGCTGAGTCTCAGCGATCGCAGTGTTGAAAAACCTTTTAAATCATAAAAGATAGTAGAGTTTATTTTCTACTTGACTCTTTTAATGGATTGCTTGTTCCGCTACAGTTAAACTTGATGTCTATTATATTTTATCAGTTTAACATTGTTGAAGGCTAATGATAATTTATTCTGCATTATCTTAGTCATAATATTTCTTACTGGGCTAGTTGAGCTCACCCTTTCTTTCACTGTTCTCTTCAGGAAATGAGAACGTAGCTGGGACAAGTCGGGGTACGGAGTGATGGTCCGAATGATAGTATTAGTTAGTAGTCCTCACTATTCTATGTAATGGTGTGTTAATAAATGTAATGAGGACTCCTTTTGAGTATGAATACTCTCTAGAAGATAATATTTGTATTCAAACTCACAGTTTATGTTTTGTCGTATTGTACACGACAGTTGTATTATTAAGTTGTATTTGTATTCTGTACTATGTATCTGACGACCCAAGATGGGTGATGTATACCTAATTTTGGGGGCGTCACAAATACTTTTAATTCTGACTATATATATATATATATATAATATATATATATATATATATATATATATATATATATATATATATATTATTTCAACTACAAAGTATAAAATTCTCTATAAAATTTGGACTGTATTCTCACTAAATAATTTATGGTCTAATAATACTATGTCCCGCAACCCTAACAAAGAAATTCTGACATCACCATTTCAATTCAGAATTTATTAACATTCAAAAAACAGAAGAAGTCGGAATTTAATATATTAATTGTGATTAAACTTAAATTAAAAAAAAAGAATTCAAAATTTAATAAACTAATTGTGATTAAACTCTTTTCTTGATATTAGAGCATCACCAACAAGGTTGGTGGAATATACTATAGATTATATTTAATCCATATGACATCAATTTATGATATAGTCTTTTAATTTTTTCAGCAAATGAACTATAATATTAAAAAATTATATTATATTTAGTGAATTATAGTCTACCAATCATTCTTCCACACTCCCATTTAAATATATTTAAAATTATAATCCACCAAATCTTGTTCCTTGATATGATCTCTTTGGCTCATCGGAAAATTCCATAGACTATATCTAGTCTTACTGCTAGAGTGAAATTTGAGCCCTAGACCATATTTAGTTTAAGATTTGTACTTCTCCGATTTGTTGAAGATGCTCTTATATGCCGACAGAAAACGTGGTCTTGAACATAGACACTATAAGTGGATCCGATTAACATAAAGTTAATTTTGGTCAATTGATCAAATACAGTATTGACACGCAAATTAAAGTTGATCTTTTTATATGCGTATCAATACTATATTGATCAATTAATCAACTTATTATAATAAAGTTAATTTTAAATTCATGATAACGTGATCCACTTTAAATAGTACAAATTAGTCCTCTCCCCCTTTCTCATTTCAATTTGGCGGGTACCATATACAAGTGTGTTTTGGCTGAGGCTATGGACTTCAGCCGGAATGTTACACTTTCCGGCGGTTTACCGTCTGAATTTGGGCCGGAGCAGCTGCCTGGATGACCTCTTTTCCGGCAACAATACAGTATGTGGCTCTTTTCTTTTTACTACTTGTTCAAAGGCAGCTTTTTTCTTCCATTTATATATAGTTCTTGTATCTCAATTTCTTGTTTCTCTAGATTTAGAAGAGGGTTAAGCTGCCTGCTCATATTTTTTCTTTCATTTTCTTTCTTTGATTGTTTATCACTTCTGGAATATGGGTTTTTCTGCTCTTTCCTGTACAAATTTCTGCTATACATCTGTGAAGATTATATATTTTACTGGGCCTTTTTCTATCTATATATACATTCTTTCTTTAAATTTTCTGGGAATTATTTTCTGTATCCAAATTATATTTCATAAAAATACAAACTTAATTTGTTGTAAAGATTCAGTCTTTCTATCACTCCCAACCCCAAAATTTAAATTTTCTGGGTTTTTTTGTGTGTCCTTATTCTGGGAAATCAATGTGGGTTTTCTTTTTCTGCTCTTTATACATTTTTTTCATGAAATTAAATTTTATGGGTAATATTTTCTGTATTCACATTATATCTCATAAAAACCAAACTTTGTTGTAAAGATCCATTCTCTCTATCTCTCCCAACCCCCCCCCCCCCCCCCAATCCCCCACCAAAGTTTAATCTTGTATTTTTTTTTGGGTGTACCTATCCTGGGAAAATCAATAAATGCAGGAAGGGGATATGAACTTGGAATGGCTATCAATATTTGTTGAAGACTGCTTATCCAGCTCTGGAAATTACCTACCAATTTTACCCCCTCAAATTGCTCAGAACAAGACTAGCATTATTAGCACTGCCAGTGAAGCAGAACCCTCAAAGCCATTGAAATTGGGGGAAACCCAAATTTGCCCAACATCATCAAGTATCCTGCAAAAGTTTGTAATACCAGGCAAGGCAAGAAGCAAGAGAAAAAGGGCCCCAATAGACAGCAAGGCCCAAACAAGTATTTGGTCTCACCATCTCCAAATGAGTGGCTCAGATCCACCTCTGCTTCAACAAGCCCATTGGTTAGCTGATGGTGAACTAATTTTGCCCAAAAATGAGGAAAAAAACAACAACAAAGGAATAATCAGAGCCAGAAATGAAGGAAGAGGTTAATAGTGTAATTAATGGAGAAAGAAGAGGGCAGTTTGGAAAGAAGCAACGGGCAACGGGCAAGGAGATGTACCCATTGTTTAGCACATCGGACACCACAGTGGAGGGCAGGACCATTGGGTCCAAAAACACTCTGTAATGCATGTGGGGTGAGATAAAAGTCGGGCAGGCTGCTGCCCGAGTATAGGCCAGCTAAAAGTCCAACTTTTAAGTTTAAATAACTTTTATATTATGCAACAAGTATTTTATGAATAAATGAATTTATGATCAAATACTTGTGATGACATATATCAAGTATAATAAATAAATCAGTTAAACAATACTTGATATAACAAATATATTTGTTTAACTCAGATAATACATAACAATATTTTATCTATTATGTGATTTTATAATTAAAGTCGCTTAGTACTATAAGGAATCGTACAGTTCAATTCCCTCACTTAAGAGGAATATCTCCGTAGCATTGCGGCGTCTAAGTATGACAAAATTTATATTCTCACAATTGATATTTATATAAATATTTTCAATAGATCATGATAATAGGTTAAAGAATCCTAGTCAAATTCAGAAACCTTTCAGTAATTAAAGGTCCTTGCTTCGTATGTGGCAAACCGGACCATATTGCTATGAAGTGTCTGTGACGCCCCCAAAATAGGTCCATTCCATCCAACCTATTCTGAGTCGCCAAATACATGGTACAGAAAATAACTACAATTTTATTACAACAATTGTCGTGCAAAATACAACAACACATATGCTGTGAGTTTGGATACAAATATATACCAACTGTGACTTATGTCCCAACCTTGGATAGCACGTCACAATGACACCTCACATAAAAGTATAGTCAAAAACTGTTTTAGAAATTAAAATTTTTGGGAAGTGCTCAAGGAAACCCTCGTAGATGGGAGGCCATACTTCTAGGTTATGATAGATATCATATGGCCACAGAATTATCCTTAGTTGACCCAATAGACCCCAAAAAAAAAACGAGAAGGTTACTATCATATTCTTCCCAATGGTGAGTCTTCTCTTGACTTATCATTATCTCCACTGTCTCTAATTGAGAATTATACTTCAAACAAACACCAAGATTATATAGGTAGTGCTCGTAAATATACTCAGCAAGTGGATGATACTGAATTACCCTTCATCATCATCATCAACATTATGCATGCAAATCAAAGTTTAGTATGTTTGGTGCGTTTAGAATTCTCTCACTAAAGATAATTTCGTTAGTTTAGTGGGTTTAAAATTTTAATTTTTTTATAATTGAGAGTTTCACAACTACAGTCGAACTAATCTCCACGAACTTGGATTAGACTTTTCAAACACATCAAAATAAACACTACCACTACAAAAACAAGGTACTTTAATAACATAAGTTTTCTTTCTAATTCTTTTTTCCTTCCTCTCCCATTTCCTTTGAAGGATTTTAATTATTTATCTTGGTTCAATCCAAAAAGGTCAAATTTACTCCTACTTTTTGTCTTTTACGAATTCAGTCATTCAGGTATTTTTCAATTTTGCATCATCTTAGTGTGCTATATTTGTGGTGTAATATTTCTAGATATAAAATCACAAGACACCACAATTCCATATGTTAATAATTAAGTTGTTGATTTTTTGTGGGTCGGGCATTGATTTTAAAGAATTAAGCACAAGTTTGTAGACAAATGTAACAAAGGGGACCCCACTTGGAAGCATCCAAATTAATCAAGCTTTTTGTAATCATATGATCGTTAGGTGGTGTTTGTTTGGGTCTGATTATTTCTGTCCAATATAACCTCTTTTTTGGTAAGATGATAATTTTGTTTGACAAATTTTTTTATGCCTCTGAATGATTTTGTTTTCCTCCTTTTGGCTTAGATTTCAACCCAAGTCCAAATTATACAGAGGCAACCAAATTTCTTTGTTGTCCCCCACCTCTCCCCCTTCGTCGACTCCGAGCCCGCTCCCTCTCTCCAACTTTATTAACAAATCTAACCAAGGAGCCCAATCAGATAAATTTAATAAATTTGGAATTTTGTTTTGCAATAAAGAGAGATTTATAGAGAGTAAGAAAATAGATAAAATTTGATAATAGTAAAATTGGGGCAGAAGGAAGAGAGAAGTTATGTATAAATCTGCATACTTTAACTCCTTTTTCTTCACCTACCATTCCAAACAAAAGACTCCTCCTTCACCTTCCATGGCAAACCTTGTCCAATTTGAGGTGAGCTTTTGCCTTTGCCCTCTCAACTAGTCTGTTAGAAATCATGGCCGACGATGGAGAGGAGAGCTTTTGGGCCTGAGAAATAAACCTGAGGTTGGATTAGGCATGGTGGTGTATGTTCCTGAGGGTGTAATTCCATCTCACAAACCCTCGATCATTGAGTGCCTCTACTACCTCAATGCTGCCTGCCACGATTCTTTTAATACTGAAGGTTAAAATAGTAAAATACTGTTATTAAGACGTTTTAGAAAAATTAATTATCAAATAACATTTTTTCATTCAGATACAATTTTGGATTCAGATGTCTAAACTGTCCGACTTTTAAGCCACTGAAGATTGCACTTCCATATCAAATACTCCCCCATCCTGGCTTAATTACATTTTTCTTATGAAATTGACTAATTTTAAAACTAAAAATTATATATATATATATAAACTATTTTAATATGACATATATTACAAATTGCATCTGCTATACTTTTATTATATTACAAATTTTTACAACTAAAGAAACAAAGAAACTATATTAGGATCCAAGGGAAGTGAGGGAGCAAAATTGGATATATAAAATTTAAGCTATGTATCACTGATACTACAAGATAAAAAATGTGACAACTAAAATTACAAAAGCAAGCAATGAGGGACCTGCAGAGGAAGACCACGACGTCGTAGCAATCTGAATTGTGAAATTGCATTCCCCTTGTGATATGTTCTGTGCAGTCACCATGGCCAGACCTTGAAAATTACAGCTCAAATCCCCTTGATTCGCCACTTGAAAGTATGCATTAAACGCGTACGAAGCGTTCCCATTAGCATCCAAACCATTACAAGAAGACCCGTATCCAAGCGCAGTGCAATCAGAAAATGTGCAAGCATAATCAATATTCTCTGCTAGTTTGCTTAGATCCGTTGCATTAGGATTAAATGTGCACCACTTTTGAGGCTGATACAGCACATTTTGTGCAGGCACAAGTAGCTTGTTTTGCCCTTGGCCCAAAAGATCCATGCCATATTTTGGCTGCCCATCGTATCTAAATATTCCCCAATGGCGCTCAAAACTTCCAGGATCTACGCTTTTAGCATCTTCATCAATAAGTCCAAATAAGTAAACTTGGATAAATCCAGGCCTAAGTGGGGTGCCTTTATTGGCTGCAAGTCTTGGTAAAAGCCCGTTGTAGAATCTAAAAGCGTAGTTGATATTGGCATTTTTGTCTCCGTTTGTTGGCCACCCCACCTCGCCTACCAAAACAGTCATGTCGCCAAAGCCTGCAGCTTTTAAGGCCGATACCAAAGTATCAAAGTTGGCGTCGAAAACATTTTGGTATGTAATCCCATTATCAACAATGGGAGCGCTTACGCCATCAAAAAATGCGTAGTCAATGGGGAAGTTGTCATTGCCATAAAGACTTAGGAAAGGGTATATGTTCACAGTGAAAGGCGCCTTGTTCTGGTCAAGGAACTGGACAATTTGGATCATTTGTCCGACGATATCTTGCCTAAACCTTCCTGCTGAAGGGACGGGGTTGTCGGTTGGTGAGCCATAGACATCGGCATTTAGAGGAACAGTTGCTTTTATGGAGTCTCCAAACCCAGCTTCATTGAGGGCATTTTGGATGTTCTCAAGTGCTGGGAAGGTAATATTCAGGAATGAGTTGTTGTAGGATGTTAGGAAAGGCTCATTACCTACTGCCACATATCTGCTCAAAAATTAAAATTAAAGATCACTCCTGTTGTTTATTGATATTAACACTTTTAGCACTAATTTTAATCCTTGTAATTACAAGGGAAATATCAAAAGTAATCATATGATGAAGGTGAGCCAACTTTCTGTTCTGATTAGCCTAGCCTGTATGCTAAGTGCTAACCAATCCAAACATATATATATATACTCACAAATGAGCATTGCTTCATGGTCTCTGCCAACATATACAATATAAATAGGAACTGATATTTTTATATGATCTCGGAGTGGGTCTCACCCCTATACGTGAGAGAAATTGTGTGAAAATATCATTTTAACACGTGAAAATATCAGTTTCTTATAAATACTACTCCGTAAATAACAATAAATTAAAAGAATAATAAAAAGAAGAAGAAAAGAAGGTGCTAGTACTTTGAATTCTGTACATTTTGAGAAATTCTAAATACACAAACAACTAGTGACATTATTTAAACAAACAATAAAGTCAACAAATAAACAAATCTTAGCTAACACACACCTTTAAACACAGATCCGCATGTACAGCTACTAGTTGCATTATTTAAATAGGCCAAAAGTAAAAGGATAGCATTGGTTGCGCAATACTCTTTGTATGCATATAATTAATTCAAATTATCATCAACTAATATGCATTTAAATGCTCACACATCCAAGCAAAAGCTAATAAATTCTCTAAATTCCATTGCATAATATAAAAAATAAAACTTCAAATAGGCATCCAAAAAGCAAATTACTTACAATTGTTTTATTATACAAATAATTCAATGTAAAAGAAAAATTAATATGGGATATTAACACCTCCATTGAGATTACTTATCATGAACTAATATGCAATTTAATAGCTCCAATAAACATACAATCCAAGCAAAAAACTAATAAATTATCTAAATTCCCTTGCAAAATTATAAACAATAAGAGCTTCAAACAGGCATCAAAAAAGCAAATTACTTTGACTATGCAAAATCCAATTAATAAAAGAAAAATAATTAAGGGACTGAAGAAAAAAGGGGAAAAATAATCTTACTTGATACTAACACCTCCATTGAAATTGTAACGGGTAATATTGTGTTGCACCCATTGTTTAGCTCTTTTATAACTATTCATAACAGCAAGCTGATCATTGGGAATTGCAACCATAACTTCAAGCCCAGAGCCAGCAAGAGCACTCATGGTGGTCTGATCTGCATCAAACAGCTTCACCTTTTGAATTCCATTGTCTTTCAACATTTGAACCACCACTTTTGGTGGCAACTTGTGAGATGCCATGGTACCCCAGTTCACACCTAGACCTTCAACATTTATTATAACACCCAAAAACAAAATATATATAATAGGCCACAAACCACTTGACATTTTTTTTGGTAAGAATTGGATTATAAATACCTCAAGGAGGCAAAAAAATTGAATTTTTATATAGTAGATGGAGAGTTTTTTCAAGAAAAAATTTTGGTTTTTCAAGAAAACGGAGGCAAGTAAAGAAAAAAGGGCAAAAAAGATTATTTTTTTCTTTTTTTGTATAATTTTCCAGTCACTGGAAAGGAATGGGGAAAGGCAACTATCTTTATGGGGGCAAAGGTAGGTGGGGTAGGGTAATGAGGATTTGTAAATATCAAGCGATATTTAATTTACCCACGAAAACTGAGATTCAGAAACAATGGTTGATAAATATCTATATGTAGATATTTACTCAATAGGTATAGAATATAGTGGATGTATAAGGTGTGTAAAACGAAACGCCCCACAAGCCAGTCACCTTTTGACCTTTGTAAAAGGTTATGCTAAAAACAGACTGATGAAGAAGGGTAAAAATAAGATAAAAGCAAAGTGATCTCACTCCCAAAATTAATCAGACGGGAAAGAATCAAAAAGATGGTTTCTTTTTAATCTCCCAAAATTAATCGATCAGAAGGGTAAGAATGAAAAGGATGTTCCTTTTTGTGTTTGAATAACAAATATAAAGAGAAGTATAGTGATTGTAAATAATCTGTAATAGAGAGTAAAACAGGGGGATGAATGGGTGTATCTTAAGAAACAGAGAGTGCTGATCAGTGTGTATATATAGATGTAGACGTAGATATAGATACAGATATAGATATATATAGAAAGAGAGAAGTGGATAAGAAGAAGAGAAAGCGTGTTTCTATAAATGGGTTTGAGAGAGAAAACGGAAGTTTCCTTTTCTAATAGAAAGCAATGGTAGTAAAGAGATATTAATGGTAAATGGAGTTGAAGGGAGGCTGAGATGGGTTATTGTGCTAAGAGTGAGTATAAACCCAGCAGCAGCAGCAGCACCAGCAATGGGTGAAGAGCGTTAATGGTTTCTTTTTGTAGGCTGATTTGGGACAGAATGCTGCAGCTCCTAACGGCTATAATCCTTTTTTCAGGGGAGGGAGAAATAAATAAGATTATATCTGTTGTGTAAAGGAGCAAAATTAGTGCTTCTTAGTGATTCATCATTGTGTGGGGTAAGATTGTTGAAAAGTTTTCCTCCTTTTTGTTTCCATTCTCTCTTTTATCTTTGCATTAAATAATTTTCAAATTCGCATAATATAACTCATTATCAGAGCAAGAATATTTTTATAATTATTATGGTGACAATTAATATTTTATGTGATATTTAATATTTTGATAATATTATTTTTGCACTAGTAATATTGGTATGCTATTATAAAAAATATTCTGACCGTCCTCGAAAAGATAAGTAAAATACAATTTGCACGCGTATTAAGCAAAATAAAAAAAAATAGAGTTAAAACAAATGACAAAACTAAGAAAAATTTCAATGTAATTGGCACGCTCTACTTATTACACTATTAAACTTTTGAAAATTCAAATTATCCACGTTGAACTAATTAAAATTTCAAAATTACACTATTCCGTTTATAAGATTGGATGTCCGTCAAATTGGCTCAGATTCTTTCAAGAAAAACTAAGAAAACCCCCACATTATAGTTGACACGTTTTACTTATTACACCATTAAATTTTTAAAAATTGAAAGTATTACCATTGAACTAATTAATATTTTGAAATTACTACGTCAAATTGACTCACGTATTTCGTTAATAAAATTAGACGTACGCCAAATTGACTCACATTTTTTCAGACGTGACTAGTGAAAACAGAAAAGAAAATGACATATATCATTCCTACGTGGATTAGGTAGTAAAATCAACTCATCTCCCAAGCACGTCTCCAAATCCTGAATAAAATACGCAAAGAGAAAACCTACTAAGTGTAGAAAAAGACGATGGCACAAGGTGAGGCATTGGTAGAGGCTCCATGTGGCGGTGGTGGCGATGACGACAGTAGAGACTTATTGTGGTGGCGACGACGTTGGAAGCTCGTTATGGTTGTGGTAACTCCTTTGTTGTTGAATCTTTTAACGACGGTGTTGGGTGCGCTGTTAGATGGTTCACTTCTTCTTCATTTTTTTTTGATATAGGCTATGTGGGTTGATATTTCAACGGGGTTGGTGCTAGTAATCAGGCAAATAAATGTTGATTTGGGGTGTTGGTGGACTGACAATGGGGTTATATTTTGGTCAATAGAATTGGAGTTTCGATAAAGATGACTAGGGTTGTAGAAGTTGTAATTGCAACAGATAGATGGAGTAGGATCGAGAAGATAAAATTTATAAAATGGAGAAGAAAACATACTTATTATAGTAGTTAGGGTTTAAAACCTCTCCTCTGATTTGTCTATAAAAATTGTGTTGTATATATGTTCAAATTTTATAAAATCTATCAAATTAATGATATAATTTGAACAAATTGAATATCAAGAAAAAGAATCAAATTTGAGTAAATTTAATTTTGTCAAATAATCATTAATTTCATCAATTTGATAAATTTGAAATAGAAATCTATGGGGTAATTCCGGTTGGTTTATAAATTTGAAACACAAATCTAGCCACGTCTGTAAAATCTAAGTCAATTTGACGCGTATCCAATCTTATTAACAGAATGGTATAATTTCAAAATTTTAATTAATTCAATGGGGTCATTTTAATTTTTAAAAGCTTAAAAGTGTAATAAATAAAATGTGCCAACTATAATGGAATTTTCTTTAGTTTTGTCTGAAAGAATCTGAGTCAATTTGAGGGGCGTCAAATCTTATTAACGGAATGATGAAATTTTAAAATTTTAATTACTTCAATGGGGTAATTTGAATTTTTAAAAGTTTAATAGTGTAATAAGTAAAATGTGTCAACTACAGTGGGATTTTCCTTAGCTTTGCCAAAAAATTGATAAGTATTTTTATTTTTTATATTAATAGACTCCACTAAATGACTAAGTTACATTTACTTTATGTATTTTATTTCATCTTTTTGGAATAAAAATATTTATACATTTAGTTATCTTCAGAATCATGGTGTGAAATACAAGCTGAAAATTATTATGATCGAGGTTAGTTTAGTATTTTTAAACCGTCGTAAACTTGGACTTGAATCAAAAGAGTAGAAAATAAAATTCCCAAACGTGTTCCCTTTATCTAAACTCTCACTCTTGTATCTTTTCCCGTTCCTCTAAATCCTCACACCCTTGAGGAAAAAATTACAAGTCAAAAAATTGAATTAATTTTATCTTCAAATCTCTGCCCTTCCTTCCTTCCTTCCTTCCTAACAAAATTCTTAAACATAAAATTAAATTTTTTTAAAATTATTTTCACTTCTCTTCTTCCCCTCAAATAAAAACTTATTAATTCTTCCTTTCAATAGGGAAAGATTAGGAAAATCCAAGTGTACAACTATTAGGGATATTCCTTTATTTAAATTAAATTCCTCCTACATCCCTACCGACAACCCTTACTACTAAACCTAAAAGGGTATCAATTGGAATTTTTAAGTGGTTAATTTTTTTTTTAAAAAAATTATCCTTTTTTGAACTTTTGCAGTGTATTAATTTTCATAACGTCATATTTAATATTTTAAATTTTTATAAAACTGTCTCCTCTGCTAAGAGAAAAATAGTTACTTTGCTTCCCGGTCGTGTACGAAGGGAATGTATTTTAATGTATAAATTAACTATACTCATGTAATTATTATGAAACTTATCAGCGAGTTCTGGCTGGAAGAGGTAGCATTCCTTGGGCACGTAGTATCAAGTCGTGGAATATCGGTTGACCCGACAAAGATTGAAGCTATTCAAAGCTGGGAGCAACCTAAATCAGTAACCGAAGTACGTAGCTTTCTCGGTCTAGCTGGTTATTATCGGAGATTCGTGGAAGGATTTTCTCGAATCGCTACTCCGTTAACTCAGCTGACTCGAAAAGATACAAAGTTCGGTTGGAGCGAAGAATGTGAGCAGAGTTTTCAAGAACTCAAGAGGAGACTCATTTCAGCACCTGTTCTAACAATACCATCTGGCTCGGAGGGATTTGTCATCTACAGTGATGCTTCGAGCAAAGGATTGGGATGCGTTCTCATGCAACATGGAAAAGTCATAGCCTATGCATCAAGACAACTCAAGGATTATGAGAGGAATTATCCTACTCATGATCTAGAGTTGGCAGCTGTTGTCTTTGCACTTAAAATTTGGAGGCATTACTTGTATGGGGAGAAGGTGGAGATCTTTACGGATCATAAAAGCCTTAAATATTTCTTCACTCAAAAGGAACTCAACATGCGACAACGACGTTGGCTTGAACTGTTGAAAGATTATGATCATACCATTCAATACCATCTTGGAAAAGCGAACGTGGTAGCTGACGCATTGAGTAGAAGATCATATGCAAGTACGAGTGCGATATTATCAACACAAAGGCCCATTTTGTGTGATTTGCAAAGGATGGAGATAGAGTTAAAGACTCCAGGGACCCATGTGATGATGACGAATATACGAGTAAAACCAACTTTAATCGATAAGGTTAAAGCTGCTCAAGCTACAGACCTGGAGCTGATGCGTATGAGGAAGAAAGTGCAAGAAGGTGCTATGCCGGAAGCAAGAATCGATGAAGAAGGAATACTTCGAGTCAACTCCAGACTTTGTGTTCCTAACAACCCTGATTTAAAGTATGAAATCATGATGGAGGCGCACAACACACCGTTTGCAATCCATCCTGGAAGTACCAAAATGTATCATGATCTTCGTCATACATTTTGGTAGAGCAATATGAAGAGAGAGATAGCGTTGTTTATCTCAAGGTGTCTAACTTGTCAACGAGTCAAAGCAGAGCATCAAGTACCAAAAGGTCCATTGCAACCACTTGAAATTCCAGAATGGAAGTGGGAGCACATTACCAAGGATTTCGTTACCGGTCTTCCTAGGGTTTCTCAAGGTATTGATGCGATTTGGGTCATTGTTGATAGATTGACCAAGTCTGCTCATTTCTTACCGATACGAGAAACTTATACACTTGAACGTCTTGCTCGTATGTACATAAACGAGATTGTGAGACTGCATGGTATGCCAGTATCCATAGTTTCTGATCGAGACCCAAGATTCACTTCACGATTTTGGGTTAGTTTACAAAAAGCTATGGGCACGGATTTACGAGTTGTTGGGACCGGAGTTGGTACGTATGACTATAGAAAAGATTCAAACAATCCGACAACGTATAAAAACCTCACAAGATCGACAAAAGAGTTATGCTGATCTTCATCGAAAGGACGTGGAATTTGATGTAGGAGATCATGTGTTCTTACGTGTTGCTCCATGGAAAGGAGTTACGAGATTTGGAAAGAGAGGAAAGCTCAATCCTCGATTCATCGGTCCATTTTTAATCCTCGATCGAGTAGGAACTGTGGCTTATAGACTCGCTTTACCGCCAAGTATGTCTCGTGTTCATAACGTTTTTCACATATCCATGTTACGCAAATATGTGGAAGACCCGAACCACATTATTGAGTTAGAACCGGACGAAATAGAAGATTTGACGTATGAAGAAGTTCCTGTTCAAATCTTGGATAAGAAGGAACATATTCTACGCTCCAAGGTTATACCTCAAGTCAAAATTTTGTGGAAAAACCACGATGTTGAGGAAATGACTTGGGAGTTAGAATCTGAAATGAAATCAAGGTATCCTTACCTCTTCGACATACCAGGTACGTACCCTAATTTCGAGGGCGAAATTTCATAAGAAGGGGAGGTTGTAAGACCCCAACTTTTATAAATAAAGAAGAATTTTCTATAAATATCATTTTTGAATATTATGGAGTTAATTTGATATAATGTTATAGTTGTGGGTAATATTTATAAATTTTACAAAGTACGCAAGTTGTTATATAATATTCGATTGGTCGGGGAATATTCGTTTTAACAGGGAATATTCGTACAACGACACAATCATTGGTGAACCCCACAACGGAATTATTGTCGGATTGAGAAAACGACAAAAATATTTTATTAAAAATAACGGCGAAAATTTTACCATTGTTACTGTTGAACTACTCGGTAGTAAAAGTACAGTAATACGTGTGGTTGCATAGTAGCACACAGTATTGATTATTAATGCTTATGTGAGAAGTCACTCAGTTTGATTCAATTATTGTCAGTTAATAATATGAATTATTTAGCGATAATGACGTTTTGTTTTATTCGTATTATTAACGTAATAAAACAAAAACATCTTTTTATATAAAACAGAATACTTTATTAAAGTTATTCTATAAATAGAATATATTATATTTTATTTAAAAGATTTTTCTTTAAATATGGACCGTCAGATTAAAGTAATCAATCTGGACCGTTCATGGATTAGTTACTATGCATTCTATTTTTCTATAAATAGCAGCTCATTCCTTCATTATTTCTTACGAATTCACTGAACTCTAGAGAGAGAAACTATAGAGAGAAACTATAGAGAGAGAGAAGAAGAGTATTCTGCTACTTAACTACTTCCTTATTTCAGCTCGTCTTTAAAACGGTAAGGGGTGTTATTCTTTCTTATTCATGAAGAGAACTGTTGTTATTCCATTTCTTATTATTCTGTTGGAATAACCTGTATACGCGGTCTACCCTATACTTGGTGACATTCTTCTATTATTCTGTTGGAACATCCTGTCTGTGTGTTTTACACCGGACCTGGTTCCGTTTTTATTATTATTCTGTTGGAACATCCTGTCTGTGTGTTTTACACCGGACCTGATTCCGTTGTTATTATTATTCTGTTGGAACATCCTGTATGTGTATTTTACACCGGACCTGGTTCCGTTTTTATTATTATTCTGTTGGAACATCCTGTCTGTGTGTTTTATACCGGACCTGGTTCCATTATTTATTATTCTGTCGGAATATCCTGTCTGTGCGTTTACGCCGGACCTGGTTCCATTATTTATTATTCTGTCGGAATATCCTGTCTGTGCGTTTACGCCGGACCTGGTTCCATTATTTATTATTCTGTTGGAATAACCTGTCTGTGCGGTCTATTGCATGCATGGTGATTTCTTTTGTTATTCCATTCTTTATTATACTCAGTTGGTTAAGTTTTGACTTCTATACTCCATAAAATTTGTGGAATATCCTTGACATTTGCGCTTCATCTAGTATCTATTCATGAAAATATTCTCCTGATCATTCTTAAATTTTACTCCACAAAGTAGTATCATGTTGACAATTTGGACGTTGTTAATTCTTGGATAAATTAATTCTTGAACTTGTTTTATTGAATTCTTATATCATTGTCATCATCCTCATGTTTATATTCTGTTGAAAGTCATCTGTAGCCTGTAGTGCATAGATGG
Organism: Panax notoginseng; assembly: GCA_016801055.1. NCBI lineage: Eukaryota > Viridiplantae > Streptophyta > Magnoliopsida > Apiales > Araliaceae > Panax > Panax notoginseng. The sequence continues at coordinate 13,808,375 of CM029018.1, forward strand.
ACTTGGTATGATTATGACCAGGGATTATTCGGTGTAATCATGACCGTAATGTTACGAATGATGTGGTAAAAGTCCTCATTGGCCCGTAGTGCATTGATGGACAGTTGTTGGCATGATCATGACCATTAATGAATATACGAATATCCTTGGCCGTAGTGCAGGGGTGATTCGATGATGTGGATTATTTGATTAAGCTGAGTCCCAGCGATCACAGTGTTGGAAAATCTTTTAAATCATAAAAGATAGTAGAGTTTATTTTCTACTTGACTCTTTTAATGGATTGCTTGTTCCGCTACAGTTAAACTTGATGTCTATTATATTTTATCAGTTTAACATCGTTGAAGGCTAATGATAATTTATTCTGCATTATCTTAGTCATAATATTTCTTACTGGGCTAGTTGAGCTCACCCTTTCTTTCACTGTTCTCTTCAGGAAATGAGAACGTAGCTGGGGCAAGTCGGGAAACGGAGTGATGGTCCGAATGATAGTATTAGTTAGTAGTCCTCACTATTCTATGTAATGGTGTGTTAATAAATGTAACGAGGACTCCTTTTGAGTATGAATACTCTCTAGAAGATAATATTTGTATTCAAACTCACAGTTTATGTTTTGTCGTATTGTACACGACAGTTGTATTATTAAGTTGTATTTGTATTCTGTACTATGTATTTGACGACCCAAGATGGGTGATGTATACCTATTTTTGGGGGCGTCACAATTTGGATACATGTAAAAAATAGGGTTTAGGGTTTAAGGAGTCAAAAAAAATTGGACCAAATTTTTACATAATTGTGTAATTTGAATACATGTAAAAAATAAAATTTAGGATTTAGTGTTTTAGGATTTTAGTGTTTAGGGTTTAAGAATTAAGATTTAGGAAGTTTAAAAAAAACAAAAAAAAATAAAGGCTTGGTCGCTAGGACCGGTCGTCCAAGGACTCTTTCCAATATATTTTTGTAGTTAACAAATTTTTATGAAGTATTAATTATAATTTTTTCTCTATTGTCCTCAAATATCTTTTTATCTCATTTATCTAGACAACTTTATACATATTTCATTAATTAATACAAGAATAATTGTGGTAGTAACACAAATCAATCTTAATGACATAATTAGAGTAATAAATAACTTTCTTAACAAGTGTAAAACCATCTCAAATGTCACTTATTTAAGAATGGATGAAGTATCATTAATACTTATTTATGTACTCCCTCCGTTCCTTAATATAGGTCGTATTAGGGTTATGCACAAGCATTAAAGGTAATGACTGTATAGCATTAACTATAATATCAATTGTCTATATTACCCTTGTATTGAAATAAGAGATTGTTATTTATTGGACAGAAAATAATGAGAGAACCAAAGTTACATTTAATATTTGGGATAATATTAGAAACTAAGCAATAAATGCTTACTTGAAATTCTAAAACGACTTATATTAAGGAACACAATTATTTCTCTAAAACGACTTATATTAAGGAACGGAGGGAGTAATTAATAACCAAAAAAAACATTCGCAATATATATCATTTACCATTACTAAATAACATATTTATTCTTTATTTAATGTACTTATTGCCATTTTTTGAATACAAAATATATATATATAGGAAAAAAATATATATACACAACTGTGTAGTACACAGTTACCAATTAAGACAATTCACCTGTCACTATAGCGATTCTGGTTTATAACGACGAGTGAACCGTCGCTATAACCCAAAAAAACGATCGCTGTAGACAACTAACTAAATATTACACAACTGTATATATATATATATATCTCCCATAATCCGGAGTACAATTTTAGCGTCGACAAAGGTAAAGAGGTCATACTCGGCATGGGATGATTATGAAGGTGCGGGAAGCTGGACCTACCCAACAGATATTATGTTTGTTTTTGGCGTTTAGGTATATTATTTGTAAACGCAGCCTTATTAAATAATGAGAAGAGTTTCAAGAGTTGGTTCAGCAGTAAGTTCGACAAATGACTGAAACTTACGTTTAGATCTTGGATTTGAGTCTCTTGCAACAAAAATTATAATATACCAAAAAAATAAAAAGAGCTTTGTAAATTTATTTTTTTGACAAATTCTAAAAACAATGGAGAATATTCAATTATTACGTTTGTAAGTTAAATAAAATAAATTATTGGCAGACAAATAAGATTTTCAATTATATTTTAATATCCAAACGCACTAATTAATTAACCTTTCATAAGTTAGATAAAAAGAAAAAACAACACTAAGTTAAAATATCATTCATCATTACTTCTCGGATGAACACACTCGGTGTTTAAAAATTTTAAAACAAACAATCTGAATGATTTACTTATTAAAAATTTTAAAACAAACAATCTGAATGATTTACTTAATCGGTAAGATTCAGAATCAGAAGTAATCGGTAAGATTCAGACTCATCCAGAGTCAAGTTTTAATTGAAAACAACTCAGTTTGTTTACAACTCTATTTGAAGATGCTCTCTTTTCTTTTTCTAATCTCGCGTACCTACACTAGACAGCATATAATAGGCAAATCACTGCACCCAGATAAGGTCATAAATAAATCGCATTAGGTTGTTCAAAGGATAATACTGCTTCTATATATTGTATTAGGTTGTTCAAAGGAGACTTCATTTTAAGGCTAAAATGTATAATTAAAAAATATTAACTAGAAATCCTTGCTGGTAGTAACACAAAGCAGGTAGTCCACGACTGCAAATGAAATCAATTCAAGAAGCTCCATTTTATGAAAGGTTCCTAGTCAGAATAGGAAAATCATTCTCAGAAATGATTAAGTAAAAATGGCAGAGATAGGGTTTAAATCTCGCAGTAAAGTTGAAAAAGAAATCCGCAAACTCAAAACTCTTGACCTTCCACTAACCGAAGAACTCCGCAACGAAATCCGAAACGAATACCGAAAATCGCCCCAAATTTCCGGAGAAATTTGCAAGAGCAAATGGGAACATAATTGAGATTGAGTACAGCATATCATCCTCAGACAGATGGACAAAGTGAACGGACAATTCAAACTAGTAGTAGGGTAGTAGGATTCGCACATTCCAATGACAAATGGATAATCATGTTTGTCTACTTTGATCCCAATAATTGCAGGAACACACAAACCATTAAGATTCATAAGGCGCACAATCAACTGCATACTCTTTAGGCTATGTAGATTTCTATAACAAAATTTGTAAGTACCATTAATATGACAGTTCTTAAAATTCAGCTGCATAGTAGAATTTTCAAGGGACAACAAGAACTACTTATCCATATAAGAGGCAGTATAAATGAGTAACTTTATGAAGAGACTTATTGAGTTGTGAAATCTCAAATATGTGATTAAGTTAAAAAGACAGTTGAGTTGGTACTTGTTCAAGGCAAGGGAGAAAAACAATAGGCATGACCAAACTAGAACTAGAAGTTTATATGTTGAATCCTCGATTGTTAAGGGACTATACATAATTTACACTATAAGTTCATCTTCAAGATAGTTGTACTCAAATCTGAATTCAGTCTTGATTCTCTGGCACCTGAACAACAATATCAACAAATAAATCACAACCCGAAATAAGTAGAATTTTCATTCTCTCAACTGCAATCTAAATATCAACATCAGTAACAACACTTCATATATGTGAACACATACATATGATGTTTCTACCTATATCAAGATAGTACTTATGTAGCATTCACCATATCATGGAGCGATATATTCATTTTCAATATGGTAACAAGTCATTAATGACTAAGCTCAAATTGACAAAAATTTCGACCTGCTTGAAATTAAAACTATCATAAGTTAGCATCCACTTTTCACCATGAGGATCAAATGGACCTGAGAAGCATGTGCATTCCTAGACAGGCAATGTTACACTGTCGGAAGCATACTAGCCATGACACTTTAGTGCCACATGGCTGACATTTGTTGAATGCTAATCAAAAGAGGTCTAATAAAGCTTTGGTGTTGAGATATACAGTAACTTTCTTTTACCAAGAAATGAAGGATAATTGTTACAAAGACAAAAAGTTAATCAAAAGCAAGCCGAAAGAAAATGTCATGAAAGGAGAGTAGGAGATTAATTATCATAGTTACTTTTTTTGATAAAAGAAGAAAGTTTATTAATATAAAAATTAAAAAGAGAGGATACAATAAACTCAAGAGCAAGAAGTCCACCCTCTCCAAACTAATGAAAAACAAGACCAAAAGAACACTCAAAATAAATGCAGCCCGACTATCTACATAGAGCCACTAAAGTATTTGTAAAGGCCCCCATAGCAAAAAGGCCAAAGGGAAAATTCAAAACTAAAAATAAAGCACACTCGACTAATATATATAATCCAAATCTACATTATAAAACCACCATGTACCACCCTAATATTTAGAGAAGCCAACCTACAACCTTAAAGTAATAGGCAAGTGGTCCATCCAGATAATATATTATAGGTTGACAGCCTTCATTGTGCTGATGACACAAGTACTCTCACATTCTTGCATACAATCCCAACTCGCACAAGGAGACCAGGAAAAACCGAAAAAGGGAAAACAAAACCACGCTAAAGGCAAATAGGAAGACAAAAAATAATGCAAATAAGATGAATGATGCACCGGCTTTGCAACATCCAAAGCTAATATAATGTTAACAAGTGGGATCTAAAAACCATAGCTGCAAATGGGAAGAGCAGTTCAGTGGCTTGTAGGGCTGTAAACGAACAGGGCTGCCGGCAAGCCCGGCTCGACTATGCCCGGCTCAAGCTCATTAACGAGCCGAGCTCAAACAAAACTTTTAGCTCTCGAACAGTGGTGTTCGACTCAAGCCCATCTCGTTTAGCTCCAACTCGAGCCCGCCTCGATCTCAACTCGTTTAAGCCTGACTCGTTTAGTAATTATTTATTCAAAATTTTATTTATATAAAATATATAATACAAAACATTTATTTTATTTATATATTTAATTTTTCCAAAAAAGGAGAAAATGAAAAAAATAATAATGGGTCGAGCTTAGGCTAGAGCTCGACTCGGCTCACTTAAGCACGACTCGAACTTGAGATTTCAAGCTCGTTTAAAGCCCAACCCGGTTCCACTCGTTTAACTCTCAAACGAGCTCGAGTTCGACAAGCCAAAAATCAGCTCGGCTCATCTCGTTTATAACCCTAGTGGCTTAGGAGACTTGGCTTTACCTACTGGGCCAAGATCAATTACACAATCAAATGTAAATATATGATTCTGATTGGGTTTATATATAGGGGTGATATTCATTATCATGACATATATATATATATATATATATATATATATAAGTTTCCACTTACAACCATATGATAAGAGATACCTGGCATGAGATAGTATTTTTAATATATTTCTATGACAATGTCTTGAGGTGTTGCTACATGCTTAAAGGCCCCCGATAGCATAACTCAAAAGGAAAGCACTAATAAAAAATAAAAATAAAAACACTATCCCTTAACAACTTAAAAGTTGAGGAACACCCTCTAAACAGTATTGCATCACGCTCATTCCAAACTCCGCACAAAAATGAAAAGAAAGCACACTTCTATGAAATTTTGACATCCATCTTGCTTCCAAATCCTTGAAAGTAAATTAAATGCATATCTTCCAAAGCAACCGAGTACACTCATTCCTCATTTCTCTCTGATATCCCCAAATAAGAATGCTCTACAATCCCCAAGCAACAAGGACAATGCATAAATAAATAAGTTCATTACTAAGTTTGCACATTTAACAAATGTCTGAAAATGCTTGGGGAAGAGGCTATATAATAGGATTTGTGAGCGTGAGGAGCCTTGGGTTTCCAGATGAACAAAAGCCAATGGGACAAATTAAAAAAGAGGAAGAACTTTTACAAAGAAAGTTATAATAAGGATATAAAGTCCAGATAAGCGAAGAAGAAGATCATAACCAGACAAAATCAAGTAACATAATAAAAGATACAAATTCATTTGACTCAAAATCTGTGAAATTCCTAAAAATGTATCCCAAGAAAAGTTCAATAGAAATTTTATTGTCATGTTTTATGAAATTGAAAATGAGAGCATTACGCAACGAAGAAAAGTGATATAGACAATTAAAAGCTAATGAGAGTTGGTTATATTACACTCAAGAATCCAGCATGGTTGTCAAGTCGTCACCTAGTCATCCACTAGGTGGGGAAAAGGCAAGTTATGGGTACGACTTGTTACTAGGCACAAAGTCGTTGGTCAGACTTGAACGACTTGCGGACGACTAGCTCGACTTGGTACCAATTCTCCTTTTTTTTCCTTTTATTTTTTTTTAAAATTTTATTTTAATATTATAATATTGTTTATAAACAAAATATGGATTGTTTCTTTTGTATTTGTTGGTGTAGTCCTTTTTTATATCTTTCTTATTTGTTGATGAAATGTAGCATTTTGCACTTATTTGACTTGTGATATGTAATGACTTACTGCATCTTTTACCCTCTAATTGTCACTTGTTGAAGTTGTTTTTAGTATCAAATGCTACATTTGGGAAAGGTATTTAATAATGTTAATTGTTTATATAATAATATATTTGTGAATAGTTTTTTTTTCATTTAATGTAATTTTAAATTATTACATATATATATATACTCATATAGAACGCACGTTATAAATAATTTATAGATTTATGGATGACTAGTCACTTAAGTAGTTGGCCACCGAGTCGACCCGATTTATCGCCTTAAAATCAAATTTGATGACTATCCTTATGCAGGACGAACCCGCAAGACGTGATTGGACCAATAATAAGAGGCTTTGGATGCCCATAGTTTTAGAATTTTCTTTTATTTGCATGGGCTTCAAGGCATCTTATATTGATCCAACCACATCTGGCAAGCTCGGCCTACATCAATCCTTAACCCCATATCTGAAATCCATAACCAAAAAAAGTATAACATGGAAAATGATATTTCCAAGAACTCAACTTGGTAACTCGAGTCCCAAAACAGAAATCCCACCCTTCCAGCTGCATACCAAACTTACTCCTAATAATTTTATGTCAAAGAGAATGAGGTTCTAAGGAAATCTCCAAAGCCAAATCCTATTAGAGATGGCCAAATCACCTAGTACTGAAACAACCCCCCCCCCATAGTTGTTAAGTCGTCGCCTAGTCGACGCCTAGTCGACAAGTCGGTGGTGAACAGGTAAGGCGAGCGACGACTTGGACGACGACGGAAAGGCGAGCGCCTAAAGAAAAAAGGCGTCGACTTCTGCCGAACGGCGACGACTTCGTCGACTTGGACAGAAAGGCGACGACTTGACCTCTATGGGTCGACCCAAATGGCCAAATCTGAACTGGGTCTAAAAAAAACGACGTCGCAAACTAGTTTATACTTGAATAATAAAACAAACCTAAGAAAGTCGATCGATCGATCGATTAGACTCACAGAGAGGTGTCGGCGAGAGCTAAGATAGAAATTGCACCTACCGAAAGCGAGCGAGCGACAGCGACAGTTGAATCGCAGCCTTCCCCTTTTCCGAAGTCAACAATCGGCAGGTAAATTGAAGAAGGAAGCGAGTCGCGACAGGTAAGTTGAAGAAGGAAGCGAGTCGCGAGTCGCGAGTCACGAGTCACGAGTCGCGAGTCGCGAGTCGCGAGTCGCGAGTCGCGAGTCGCGAGTCGCGAGTCGCGAGTCGCGAGTCGCGAGTCGGCAGTCGACAGTCGACAGTCGACAGTCGACAGTCGGCAGGTAGCCTTCCCTTTTTCCGATCTTCCCTCTTCTCTTTTTCTGTTTCTGATTCTCTTACTAGTGTTGAGTCTGTCGACTGGTGTCGATTATTCTTTTATAATATTACATATATATATATATATATATATATAATATATAAACTGTTATGTAAACTGTTTGGCTTTAACTTGTTATGTAAACTGTTTGGCTTTATTTTTTTTCATATCATTCATTTTTATTTAATTATATCATATGAATTATAATGCATGACTGTTAATAGTTACTGCTATAATTATAAATTATATGTAAATTAGTACTACTATTAATTATAATGCATGACTATTAGTAATAATTTTGACCTTAACTACTATTATTAGTTATTCGATATCACTATATATATATATAGTATATAGTATTAATAATGTCAACATCAGAGATATTTGTGGGTGCATTATGAGATTGTGAATTCTATATAAATATTATATTATATGTTTGTCTTAAAATTTTTTATTTGATTGTATTGTGTAGATATTAAAATGGCGGAAAGTTCGGGGGCAGACAATTATGATATAACGAAGGACCCTAAAAGAAAAGCTAAATCGAACGATCCGGGTTGAAAATATGGATATTGGCCGGATTTAAGTAATAGGGATGTCGTGCAATGTACACTTTGTGGGAAGAAATGTCATTCGGGCATCAAAAGGCTCAAACAACATCTAGCCGAAAATTATGGAGATGTAGCTAAGTGTCCCAAAACAACAACAGAAATTATGAGGGAGATGCAAGCGGCTTTGAATAGTAAAAAGAAGAACAAGCCACTTGAGCTAGATGATGATGATGTAGTAGAAGTACAAGAAGAACAATCATCTGCTCGTCCAAGCATGGCTTCAAATACTTCTTCTAACACTATCCCAATGGGACGGCTTCTAAAAGGAAGAATACTGTATTTCAATTCCAAGTTCCACAACCAAAAGCTAAGACGGTTGAAGCACTTCTAAGGAAGACTCCCGAAGAAGTTGTAGAGGAGAGACATAGCAAGCGTTTGAGCCAAACGAGTATTGAAAGTCGGTTGAGGACACCGGAAGAAAAGGAGAGAGTCCAAATACACGTTGTCGATTTTTTCTATGAATGTGGCATACCATTCAATACTGCAAATTCAAGGAGATTTGAAGTAATGGTCGAGTCCATAGGGCAATATAGGCCGGGTTTCAAGCCTCCAACGTATCACGAGTTGAGGGTTCCTTTACTTGAGAAGGCAAAGAAGAAAACCGATGACTTAAAGAAAAAACACGAAGTTGTTTGGAAGGAATACGGCTGCTCACTCATGCCGGATGATTGGACAGATAAGAGGGGAAGACACTTATTGAATTTTCTTGTTAATAGTCCGGAGGGGACTTATTTCATGAGTTCTGTTGATGCCTCCAGTCAGTCTCAAGATGTCACAATGTTGGCAAATCTACTTGATAGCAAGATTGAGGATATTGGCCCCGAGTATGTTATTCAGGTGGTCACAGACAATGCCTCTAATTACAAGGCAACGGGGCATATACTAATGGAGAGGAGACCTACACTGTTTTGGACACCTTGCGCCGCTCACTGCCTTGACCTTACGTTAGAGGACATAAGCAAGTTGAAGCAATTTCAGCCCACAATCACAAATGCAAGGAGAATTACAACATTCATTTATAGACATGGTCGTCTTCTCAGTGCGATAAGGGAGAAAACGAATGGGAGGGATCTTGTGAGACCCGCAGTTACTAAATTTGCTACAGCTTTTCTCACCTTGCAGAGTTTGTACAAGAATAAAGATGCATTGAAGAATTTGTTTATCAGCGAGGATTGGTCAAAATCAAAGTTGTCGGCTACTGAAGCGGGAAAGAAAATATGTGATACTATTATTTCAACAACATTTTGGCATACTGTTGAGGATTGCATTAGGGCGTCACAGCCACTTCTTATAGTCTTGAGGATTGTTGATAGTGATGAGAAGCCTGCTATGCCTAAAGTTATTGCTGCGATGGAATGCGCAAAGAAAAAAATCAAAGATGCATTTGATAACAAACAAAGACTGTATAAGAAGGTGATTGAAATTGTTGAGCGGCGATGGAAAAATCAAATGGAGCAAAAATTATATGGGGCTGCGTTGTCTCTCAATCCAGGCAAGTACTTTGATATCAAAGAGGAACGTCGGGTGTTTGCTAATGCTTTACGAGATGACTTCAATGACGTTCTTGCAAAGATGGTGCCCGAGTTAGATTTGCTAGACAAGATAAGCAATCTAGCCGACAACTATGATGCTTCTCGCAATATTTTTGCAAGAGAAATGGTGATTAGGCAACGGAAAATAAAGAATCCTCGTACGTATATTAAAATATATATAATAAGATATATTTTGATGATGATTTATATACATTCTTCATTTCCTCCCTTTAAAAATATTTATATTTCTTTTAAATGTTTGCTAGTTGATTGGTGGAATGCTTTTGGAGCGAGAGCTATTGAGCTATTCTCATTTACAAAAAGAATTCTAGGCTTATGTTCTTCCGGTTGCGAGCGCAATTGGAGTACATTTGAGTTTGTAAGTACTTTCTATTGTTAGTTCAAATTTTAAAAGGAATAAATCATTCACTATTATTAAAATTTTATCATTAATATTATTATTTTTTGTTCTATTTATTTTAGATTCATACGAAGAAGAGGAATAGATTGAAACACAAACGATTGAGTGACTTGGTGTATGTCCAATACAATCGAAAGATCGACTCAAGGTTCCAAAAGAGGCGTAAACTTGGCAATAATTTTGATCCATTAGTCATTGATGACTTTGAATGGGATAATGAATGGATCGATAATGATGCCGATGTTGTTCATCCCGGGGAGATCTTACATGGAATGATGTGGATCGAGCAACCGGTGCATCCAACACGCTTGAGGGTCGCAATCTTTCAAGGAACGCTCGTGCTAATACTAGTAATAATCTAGTGACATACTCTCGACGTGGTGGTGGTTCAACTTCAAGGGAATCAAGGTTGATAGATTCCGACTCCGATAATGAAGTTGATGAAGAAGAGAGAATTCCAAATGATGATGAAGATGTGGAGGATAATTTTGGAGAAAGACCACCACCTACGCCTTTGAATGAGAGTAGTTCTCGTGGAAGAGATGGAGATGACCTTTTTTATGATGATTTTGATTGAATGATGTTTTTAGACTAGTGTAGAGAGTTTAAATATTATTTTGGCTTGCTATGGTGGTGTTTTATTAGTTATTAGACTACATATTTGTGATGGTTGGTTACAACTCTATTTTCTATGTGGTGTTTGTTGAATTCTTCAACTCTTTTACTAATTTTTAATATCAAGTGAGTTGTTTTTGGATTGTTATTGATAAGTATTATGATAATTATGCCTTTAATATTATTCCATAATGTTATGTTTTGAGTTTTAATGTATATAAAATTTTATTGTCAATATACTTGTTAAGTAAAATAAATAACATATAAATTGCACATTGTAAACGACTTGTCGCCTTACGGACGCCATGGCGGTCGCCTTGTCGCCTAAGCGTCCAGGCAGTCGGCTACCGCCATGACTCGCCGTGGCGCCGTAACAACTATGCCCCCCCTCTCTTCTCTCTCACACGCACCAATCATACAGACATATTGAATATATATCTCACACAAAACAATAGGAAGGAAAGGAGTTTAGTAAACAAACCATCCATGTTGCAACTCATCACTAATATGGAAATCGAAGTACACATATGTCCCCTGCTCATAATCATCCGTGGCGACTTTTGGCTCCTCATGCCGTTGAAACCATGTATTGTACTTTTTATGGTATCTCCACGATTGCTTTTTCAACTCCTTTGCAGCCAGATATTGCTGATAAGTATTCTGTACGCAAGGGACGAATTGAGAACAAGATGGGAAATTTTTTTGCTGCCACATCTATATTATAATTAAGAGAAAAATGGTTAATAGAGATAATAAACTACCTGTTGATAGTAAAAAGAAAAAAATAGTGTATCAGTGCCAAAATTATCAGCTCCAAGTCTTTCCCAGAAGGTAGGATTATTGACAATGGGTGCCTGTCCTTGGGGATAGCTAGAAGGGGTCGCAGCAGGGTGCCTCTGTAAAAAGCCAGAAAATGTATTATATTCCACAGTAAATTAGTATCAGATGGTGCAACAAGGTGTAGATCAAGTGACTATCATACTGGAGTGTAGTTCTTTGCGCGTTCCGAGTCTTTGGGCTGAGGAAGTTTGTAGTAGGCAGAATCAAGCATCTGCAGACTGTATAAATGATCATGCATACCCCCAGAATTCACAGTTGGCCCACCAAGGTAATCACCAATGGCACCAAGGTCAGAAACGCTTCTCCGACCAATAACACCTAGGCTGCCTGAAGACTGATTGGATTGTAGAGGTTGCCCAGGAGAGAGATCAATGTCCCTTGGCATTTGGGCAGGCTCTGTCAAGGACCCAGTTACTCCAGCCTATAGTAGAAATTACAGAAGAGTTCACAATCAATTACAAAAAAGGACTTTCATATCATAAAATAATCAAGTAATCAGAAATCCAATAATTTTATATATAATACAAAAGGGAAGCAAGAATCCAATATTAAGATCCCAAATTTGCACCTTTCAGTGGTTTCTAGACCAAGACCAAAGATAGGATGTTTGAGGCAAGCAGTCGAGGAAAAGTTAGGCCTGATTTAACTACAGAAACTCTCATGAAGAATCTTCTACGGGATACTGGAAAACTGATTATTGTGAATGCTGAAATATCTGAGAACTGTTTAGATTCGCTAACATAAAATTTTGCTGAAAGAACATAAAGAAGAAAAATTGTTTGATTCACTAATTGGGACACTTTTGATGTGCAAAGCAGAATCAGATCATCTGAAAAAACAGGTTACCCTTGCTTTTTCAGATTCAGCAAAAATTTGTTTCGGCTAAATAAGCTATAATCCAGACAACTGAAATCTGCTTACTGATTATGAAAGGTGATACTCGGATTCTGAAAAGCCTATAAAACAGGCTCATCAAACTACAAAATCCTCAACATGCGCAAGTGGGATGAAATGTTATCCAAATTAGTTCCTTTCAATTGTGAAATAATAGTAGTAGTCGACAAAACAATCAAAACCAGACGCCTAATCCCCACTCAAAATCTCTTAGGCACCTATTTATAACAAGTAACTCTGAGACCAAAATATCTATCACCAAGAAAGAAAAGAAAAGGAGAACCACACAAAATGAAAATACAAAAGTAAACAAATAATCTGTAAGAACCGCTAGTTAAAAAAAGTAAGTTGCACAAGCTGTGAAACATAATAAAAGAAACTAGAGATATTAAACATACAGGTGAATCTAAAGCATATGAAGCTTTTAGATCATCCTCATTCATGAGATTCTTGACAACACCGGTATTCATAGCAGATTCGGCAACTGAATCATCAGATAGAGTCTGCTGGTGTTGCAATTCCTCAATTTTTGCAGTGCCAACTTCTGCATTATATAGAAATTATAACATATTAACACGTTTTGATACTGCATAAATATAATGGGCTGCCTTCGATACCAATTGAGTTTCAACATAATCAAAAAAACTTCTACAAAGGTGAATGCACTTAAATTACTCCTTACCCTGATTTAGGGGGGGAAGTTGAGGATAAACTCCAGAAAAACAAATATTAGAAGATACATTCCTCGTTAAACTACAAATACCTGCATCCTTATGACTAGATGACATCATTGCCTGTTGAGTGGATTGTTGATGAGTCAAGTTTGACTGTTGTTGTAAAGAAGCAGACGTGACAGCATTAAGACCTGGTGCTTGGACTCCAACTCCCAACCCAACTTGAGGCGAGACAGATGAGCTTTGAGAATTGAACTGAAAACATGATCAAAAGTCATGCAATGAGATTACTTCGGTAGTAAAATAATAGGCAACCAATAGTATAATGATACGAAACATGCATTATTTTTAGACTAATAGGAATAAGGGATAAAATCACCAACAAAAAGAAGGTGTGGTAAGAACAAGACCCCGAGAAAAATAGACGTAGGTCTATCAAGAATATCAAATACTTATTCTTGAGCCTTCTGTTCTTCTGGCAGAGTGCAATCTATTGTGCATATCAAATCTGGCAAGAGTGCGGTTTATTCTGAACATCAAATCTTAATCTTGATCCTTCTGTGTTCTTCTGGCAGAATGAAATGTTTCCTGGACCATCTATTGCTTTTGTTGATTTCATGTTTGAGTTAGCCTTGGAACAAGATGTATGTTATGTCTTGGTGGCAATGTTTTTCATTCTTTTTTGAAGCTCCATTTGTACATGGGTAGCACCCCCTTGTTGCCACTACATATATTTTCACTTTCGAAAAAAAGGACCCCCAAAAGACAAAATTATGAGAATCATCTAATCAGATCCTGTAGGTCAATTACAGATTGGATGAAGTTCATGCAATGGAAGGAGGGTAAATTTGTGAACCATAAGATGAGAGATTTTCATGACTAAAACCCTCCAAAGTTGATAACAATATGATACATAAAAGAGGGTGATGAATGGGATTATGGGAATATCTACCAAAGTACAATTAGCTTTTTCTATTCTCATGGCCTCAGCTCTAACCACATGAATGATGAAACTTCAAACTGTAAGATTGACAGACGAGTTTAATTTCTCTAAGACATCAGCAGACTCTATGCCCCAAAAAGCAAAAAACAAGATAAAGTAAAGCTACCAATTAATTTACTTGGTTATATTTTTTAAGGAAAAAACTGCCAATTGATTTAGAGGCAAAAAGATAGAGAAAAATATAAGAGCATTAAATACACGCGAGAAATTGAAAAGAAAAAAAAAACAAGGGGGAGGTGGGGCTCATGAAAGTCAGAAAAGCACCTGCTGCATGAGTGGATTTTGTGGCTGTGACGAGAACTGCTTGTGATTTCCTCCAGCAAGGGGAGGCATGCCAAGCATGGTACTCTGACCCTGTTGTTGCACCTGTTGGAATCGCTGCAAAAACTTCTCCCTCTGATCTGGTGCAATTTCAGTTCTTCCACGAAATTGTCCCTGAAAATGCAAATAGATCATTTCCACAAAACAGAATAACTTGCTCCAGGAAAGGATAGCGAATCTATAAACATATCACCCTTTCCTCAAAGAACAACATTAACACATTATAGGTTCACAGTTCACCAAAAGCATCAAACAGTCTGTTCAAGAAAATATATAATAAACTAACAGTAACTCCTTTATTTGCATTGGATAGCACAGCGAAGCCCACTTTTTTTCTTTTTTACTTTTTTTTAAGAAAAGAAGGTGTGGCTCATAAATCCGACATATAAGGCATGAATGAGTTGTCACAACAGTCTTCTTTCAAAGAAGATTCTCAAAGGAAAATTTTCCAGCATTAAATATGATTGTATTGTAAAGTTGCCTTGGATAGTGAAGGTTATAATCTACTAGCAAAAAAAAAGGAAGCAAGGATGGAGGAGCAAAAGCAAAACAGAATACAAAGGGGAAAATATCATATTCGAATTACATCACACGGGTTATGGATGAGTACAAGCACTAGACATTTGACAAGAAACCATCAAAACCATTGAAACCGAAGATCCAGGCAGACTGAGAGGAGTGCTAGAATCTTTGATCCTGAGCACCCAGAATTGCCCGACAGATACTAGCTAAAGAAATCCTGTACTTGGTAAAATGCAGACTGCAGAGTTCCACTCATTTCCACAACGCCTCCCAACATACAGTTATTTCTTCTTGGTTCATTTACAGAGTGTATGTTTTTGTTAGTACAGTCTGATTGGTGTTGTTACAATCGTTATAGCAGCCGCATCGTTGGGTTTCTCCATTTGATGTTTTTGCTATTTTTTTCTAGGGAATGCCGAATGCCCCTTAGGTGGTGTTTGATAAAACTGAAACAATTTAAGAACTAAATGATTAGTATATCTAATAAATTAGATCATGTGAGTGAAATAGTATCTGAACTTAAAAAGTTGTTTGGTAACTAAAAAGTATTAAACATCTGAATGACTTTTAAATTTAAAAATATCTTAAATTGACTTTTCAAAACTCAATAATGATCTTAAAATTTGGAATGGAGGGAGTACAATATTTATAAAGACTCCGTAGATTTAAACTTTTCATTAAGAGGCAACTCTTAATGATTTAGATTTATATCTTCCTCGTACCAATTAAAAGGCGATAAAAGGCAAACAAAATTTTACCAAACAAATTTACCCTCTTACCGAATTAGATGTAGAGTTGTTAAGAGGTATTAAGAGGTAAACAAACACCACCTTAACCACTGTAATTGTCTTTACTTCTAATATAAATTTTACTTGGCAAAAAGAATAATAAGATCTAGGCAGTATCTGTTTTCATGAAAATTTATGTACAGAATCTAACTTGCAACTTGGTGGAAATTTTCTTGAAACAGGTCATTCAGTAATTTCCTGATACCAAGTCATCATGCTTGCATCTGTATCAATAATATCACAGATATAAACATGCCATCAGGAATACAAAGATATAGATGAACAAACCATGCACACAAGGATCTTCGTGCGCATCTGTTTTGCATATTGAGAACACATCCCAAAATATATACCTGGTCCCAAGTAATCAAATCAGAAGAACAAGGCTGACATACCGCTTCATTTTGGTTTTGGAAAGAACTTCCAGGCCTCCATTGTATACCAGGAACTACGGAAGGGGAAAAGACCCTACCAGCCATAACTGCAGTCTCACCAACATTCCCACTGTCACTCGAATTAATTCCATCATTAGCCTTGGCAGCTTGTGGAAACATCATTCTATTACTCAGCGGGGAGACCATAGGCTGCACCATCCCAGTACTCCCAAGTCTCTCGTCAGCTACTAATATATTTCTCTTTGCCATTTCAGAGGCCGAAGGAACTAATACACCAAGAGCTCCATTGCTAGGAATTGTGCCACCAGAACTAAGAGGATTACTAGTTGATAGTGGGCTATTTAGACCACCTCTACCAACACCCCTTACTCCAGTTTCAGAAAGAGCTGGGGATGATTTATGACCAGGAGAGCTTGCAATATCTTCTTCCTTAGACAGAATAGCTATGTTTATGGGAGATGAAGATAAAATAGCACTGACATTTTCCAAGACCCCTCGAGTAGAAGTCGAACCTGAAAGGATTGCTGAAGCAGTAGACACACCAGGTAAAATATAAGCTGTGGCATTCAGTGTACCAGTTGCATGGCTTCCTGTTGGTGTTGTTGGAGCGGAAGAACCAACAATACTATTTTTAGAAGATGGAGTTTTTGGAACAATATCGGAGCTACTGTCCTGTGAAGCCATCTCCTCAACTTGCTCTTGCACAGAAGAACCCTGTTGGTTTGACGATGTCACAACAACCTGGACATGAAGGAACCAAACAGTCTTCAAATTACTGTAGGTTCCATTAAAACACAGACACCAAATACAGGAAACTAAGAACAGGGATATTTTTACGAAGATCACTAATGCAAGCATACGAGCAAAATATATATTAGGATTGCGAACTAAGAAGCAAGTTCCTTTAAGGAATGAAGCAGTACCCTTTCTAAAATTAGTCATCCATAGAATAGCCCTAGATTGCTAGATATGTGTATTTCACACCACAGCAGAACCACTCAAATATAATCAGCATAGGCACACCTTATCTCCTTCCTTTCTTATAAGTGAACTTAATGAAGCCAATGAAAAGACCTCTAAATATTTTATATCACCAACATAAAAGATATCCATCCATCTCCGGTGATGAGACGAGCTAATGCAGAATAAAAATGACATTATTATCCAAGCATTTTGAATTCTCAATCCATGAACAAGCGAAGATGAGGCAAAAGGAGAATGAAAAACATTGTGGAAGGTGAGAGTGAGCGAGTGTGTGTGTATGTAGACGTGTGAGTCAGTGCACATGCGTGAGTGTGTGCGAGTGTGTGCTTGTGTGTGGGAGTGTGTGTGTGTGCACAAGTGTGTGTGCATGTGTGTGTGTGTGTGTGAGAGAGAGAGAGGATAAAAAGTAAGGGTCAAAGGATATCTATATGAAGCACCAGAAATATGAGGTTGCAGATATAGGAAGAACAGCTAGTCGTTTAATACATATATTTTAACAGGTAGTAGCTTAATACATATAGTTTACACGGGTGCTTTATGAAAGAGACTGCAGAAGTCAACAAAAAAAACAAAATAGATTCAGCTTACCATGTAATTATTCACTTTAAAAAATCAAATGATTATCAAGAAGGCCAATTACTAGGAATCAGAATCCTTTCAGCAAGCAGCATATTCAGACAACATTTATAATAGAACAAATTAAAATAAAATGGTAAACTAAATCTACCTAATCCAAAATCATACAAGTATCTGTATTCCATAAACATAACCAACTAACCAAGTTCAATCAACCAAAACCTATAATTATAGCTTAAACATCAAAAAAAAAATTTGAAAAACTCTTGAACCACACTAAGGCCAACCATGGAACCAGAAACCAATTCCTATTCCTATATCCAATACTAAAATACCACATCAAAGCAGCTAAAGTAAATAAAAAATAAAGATAGAACACATTTTACACATGAAAAAATGTATTTATTTTCTGTAAATTAACGTTTAAAGAAAGGGGACATGTATTATTTGTACATGCCAGAAGTCATCAGAAACCCAGCTGTGGCAGGCCCTGCAAGAATATCTAATAATGTAAATACTTCTAAACCAGACACACTTAGAGAGCATATGACATCAAAAGAGGCCAGAAGTCATCAGAAACTATGTCATAACTCAATCGACATCGCATGATACTCCCAGCTTGTAATAAATCCCTGAATTGGAAGGATGCACCAAATCCAAACTAAAGAAATCTCCAAAAAGTTTCTCTACACTGAAACAATCACCTCCAAATTAAACCGTCTAGTCTAGATACTGAGAGATAACATACCGGAGGTTGAGCTGAAGATGTCATCAAAGAGGTTTTCAAACTTAAAACGGCACTGGTTGCACCAACACCCTGCGGAAACAGAAAAAGGAGACTACTCTTTTATAATAGCATCTTGACATAGAAGAGCACATTTAACGCATCTCTTCATATGATTACAAAGAGACGCTCCGAATTGTAAACAGGCTTCCATGAGGCCTAAAGTTCAGGTAACAATCCAAAAGATACCATAAGATACAAGCCTTCCAATGTATACAACGAGATAAGACCAAGTAATTAAGTAAATTCAACTTTCATACTAATACGTATCGCAATCATTACTTATAGCTACTGAAAGATATATGAAGGAAACTCCAAAAATTGGTTGATACAAGCCTTCCACGTATACAACGAGATAAGACCAAGTAATTAAGTAAATTCAACTTTCATACTAATACGCATCGCAATCATTGCTTATAGCTACTGAAAGATGTATGAAGGAAACTCCAAAAATTGGTTGAGGCACATTGGCATTGCGTAACATAATGGAGTTCTGGAGATTAATGACAGCATTGCAGACAATAGAAATGTCATGTTTCTTTATCTCGTACTCAGAATATTTTTTGCATAATACCTAGCCCTTTCTAACGAGACGTCCCTCGTTTCTAAAGAAACATTCTCTAGCATTCTGCTGTTTATATATATAGATGTGTGTAGTTAAGTCCACATAAGAAACCTAGTATAACATATATATGTGTGTATGTGTGTGTGTGTGTGTAAATAAATTACATGCAAAAATAACACAGAAGTGCTAGAGCACAAAACCATGTAAGCTTAACACCTTCTTTTGACAAGTATGTAAGCTAAACACCTATAAGGCACATATTTCCAGACATGATGGTAGAAACAGAGAGTTGCCTAGGCAACAGTATAATATGGCATAATAGTCCTCAAACATATGCAGCATTTTAAGATTGAAAGAGATGATTTTTGTGATATAAAGAGGAGTATATTAGTATAAAGAAGTCCACTCAATACAGATAACAAGTGGAAGAAAAAAAGTAATATAAGCTGCTTTCTGATCTCACTTCAAGTCCAAAGTTGCTATTCCACTGAACACATGAGCAAAAAGAAGTTAATTGAGTAATTCTATGGGAGGTAATTGGACTTTAACATGTGTCCTACGTTAGTAAAAAACAAGGTTATGTCACCATGCTTAGAAATACAGAAAAACTATTTACTTTTAAGTGTGCCTCCCAATGGATTATAACATTTGGTCCGTTGTTATTAGGCAAATTTTTTTATTAAAAAAAAGTTATGGGATAATCAATATCGTATTTACAGCAGAATGAAAGTGTGCATTAGAGGGGGGAAACAAGACTCAAGACCACATAAACCATATGAAACACAAAGACGAGCATAGAGATATGGAAACATAAAAAAGGTATCATCAATACAATTATTAATTACGGGGGGGAGGGGGGAGGGGGGAGGGGGGAGGGGGGGGTGGGGGAGTCAGATTATTCTAAGTTGCTAATCAAAGTCAATAACTTCTACTAATTTCATAACCCACATTCATCCACATTAAACAATAATGGGGAACATCTCATGATTCTCACCAAATCATGGCACCAGCCTGACCTAGTACTCAATGTCCATTACTCCAAGCATTTTGGTTTCTTTACAGGGTAATATCAGGTTAAACAAATCTCAATATTGTCAAGCAAATATAGTGTGCATATGATAAGTAGATAAGAATAATCAAAACAAAGTACCAACTCACAAAATAGAATAATATTCAGTAGTACAGTGACATGGCATAGAGAATTCACCTTAACGCCAGGGGGACCAATCGTAACCAGATCTTCAAGAGACTCCACCTTTTCTAATGGCAAAGAGCTGTAAAGATCATCGACATCACTAAATTCTTCAAAGTCCTCCTACAGATAAAGTGCAACAAGAGAATGTTAAGTTTTTCAGTGCCACAAAAAAAAATCCAACAGCCGTCCTTCAGTAAGTAAACAGACAGATAACAAAAAATAGTGAACCCAAATCTAACTCATCCTCCTAAATTAATGTTGTGAGTAAATAATAATGATCACACTAAAGAATAAAGATAATAGGAAAAGTTTCCTTCAAATTCAAACAATAAGAACAGGATAATTGTTGCTGAATCATAATAGTGGCTAATGAAGCAAAGCAATGAAATTGAAGTTGACTTAAGTGAACCTGATTACGCTCCACATAGTCATCTAAGAAATCCTTAACATCGTTGACCTGCTCAGGGCTTAACTCATCATTATCCAAAAGCCTCAAAATCAATTCTAACTTCATGATATGAGCCTTGTGCCGAGTAATAGAAGTTTCCAAATGTATCTGTGAAACAAAAGCTCATTCGTCAGTAAAAATGAAGTAAGGAAGAGAGAGAGAGAGAGAGAGAGAGAAAGACATTTCTCTAACCAATCTTGGTGGCCTCGTTTTCCCTTTCTTAACAGACAGCCCCTCCATCTCTGCTTCAAAGCTATCAATTTGAGATTCCAACTCGCTAACCTACTCAATGACATACAATATCTTACACAATTTGTTACCTGATAATCCAAAGAAAGATGAGCATATCATAGTACAATCGTATAAAAATTAAATAACACCAATGCTAATGCATACCACTATGGGTCTTATGGAACCTCCAACAATGGGTCTTATGATCTTCATGTATAATTCTCAAAATTGAATTTATATAATTTAGTAGTATATATAAGCATTTTCTTTTTATCATTAAATTAGTTAAGTAAAAACTCTGTTACGTACCACATTGTTTAACCAATCTCTGGTCTCTGATTTGGCTTTCTCCTTTGGATCCTATCACAAGATAATAAACAAAGTAAAATCAAGTCAACTCAAAAGATCAAAGCAAACCTATATACTTTATTTTAAGATTCATATTTTCACACTACAAACATTCAACCATCAAATCATGAAAACAAAGTTTAAACTCATTAACATGTTCAAAATATAATACTTGATAAAAATCAATTTAAAGGATAACAACAAAGTAGTGCACTAATGCTTACTGTTTTAGGTTGTTGACCAAGACCTTCTTTGGAGAATGCTTTCGTCTTTGTTTCCTTTTCACATATCTTAAATCTTTCCATTTCACGCTCAATAAGCTTCCGAGCATCCATCAGAGCCTGCTCATAAGAGGCACTAACCTATGTCAACATATGTCACCAAAAAAAATTACCGTCAACTTCAGAATTAAGGAGTAGACAACCAAAATATGATCAAATTCAACATTACTTTAGAAATATTAATAAGATGAAGATTTTACGATATGGTTGATGCAACAAAATAATACATCTAAACAAACAGTACTGTAATGGGATAAACTGGGACAAATAGAACAGCTAACGTAGCAGCACACTAGAAATTCAAAAATATTAGTGGTAATTGTAAATGATGCAAATAAGATAATTGAAAAATATAAAAGTGTGCAAGTCATAAAATCATCATCCTTTGTAAAATGATTACTACATATAAACTTAAGTCATTCTACAACACATCTTGTCCTAACTTAAGGCTAAAGAAACTGTCATGCAACTCAGTTTCAAGCATTCGCAATTTATGATTCAAAACTTTGAAGATACCCAAACAACAGCAAACACATAACTTGATCAAACTGAGCACCTTCGATAATGTTACTGATTTCAGGTTTTCCAATTTGTGTTCAAAACTATTAGGGTACTAAGGCAATTTTACCAAACCTGGTTCATTAGTAAATTGATTCTCTATCCTATTTATGACAATAGAAATAGATGATGAACAGTAGAAGAACAGTGACAATGAACAAGTTTTGCTTTTTTTTATTTTTCCAAACTCAAGATCTCCCAATATTTAAATATTTTATGGAGAAATTGTAATACCAAAATGATGCCGGACAAGTTTTTGGAACAAAGATAAACAAAAGAAATAACTGAAATTAGCTTGGGTGAGGCTCCATTTCTCACTACCCAATGATCTATATCTTGGGTGAGGCTCCGCATCTCACTACCCCCAATGATCTATATCTTGGGTGAGGCTCCGCACCTCACTACCTCAATGATTTATATCTTGGGTGAGGCTCCACACTTTGCCACCACAAGTTCTCTCAACCGCAAAAGAAAGGATAATAGTCATAGCTCAATCAATATGAATAGTCAATAATCTGTTGAATAATAATCTTGTTGTGATTACATTACACTATTTAAAGAGACTCAAAACTCCAATATTACTTGGGAAAAAAGAGTAGTATGTACAAAATGATTAAAATACCCTATAATCACATGCATCAATTTTCCCAATTAAACATAATAAATTTTTTATAAAATAAATATAAACTTCTTCTCAACCCTGGGATGTCGTCCCCGTCACCATTGCTGGTGGTGGATCATATGAATGGTTGTTTTGGGTGCCAGGAGAGAAAAAGTGTCCACTGTGGTGTTAATTGTTCTTGAACTTACTCTTTTATTGGCTCCATGAGGCTTTTCCAAGGTACACTACTTCATTTATAGACTTAATACTAATGAAACGATATAAAAATTGCAATTGTTCTTAGAAATCCCATGTTTGCAAGTCTTATAAAGTTGGTAAGTTATTAAAAAAAGGTCAGGAAAGCTAAAGAAAATTATGCCCAACTTTCCTTATAAATTTTCTTAAACAAAATAGTAGGAAAACAAATGAAAAGAAAATGGACTTATTGAAGTTTTTGTTATTCTATAAATGCCCCGAGTTATAAAACATAAAAAAATTGACCACCATGTCCCTCATGCACGTACTTGTCAACTTTCTTACATTTTTTAAGGGAGCAATAGTAATAATATAACTCAACTCTACTTTATAATAGCAATAATATACGAATACTTATACTTTCCTTCATTATCCTCACCAACTCAAAAACGTAAGATAAGCAAATTATTATATTTTTCTCAATAAACGCACTAACAAAACTAAGAAAGTCATTCATAAGTTAAATTCTGTATGATTCCTTATCCAAAAAAATCACAAACAAGTTGTAAGAGTTTTTAAGGTGTTTGGCTCAGAGGTAAATATTGTTCCTTTACCCAAGTTTTTAACCCTTTAGACAAGCTTTCAAAATATTTATCTGAGGAATCTCCAATTAATTTAATTTTAGTCCAAACATGATAAGTACGATAAAAATTAAAGTATGTCATGAATATAGCTACTTTATTAAGAAACAATCACAAAACAAACATAAAACTTTATATAACTTCTTTTTCTAGTATATGAATTTACCTTTTCCCTAAATAAAAATTGCTACTGACTGAATATAACACTGTGCATAAAGCTTTTCTTTTTCTTCTTTTTCTTTTCAAATAATCCATCCCTCTTAATTAGAAGAAATAAAAAATATATATATATATATAATAAATATATAAAACTGAAATTGAGATAATAACTGAAACTTTAACTAACCTTCTTATCTTTGATCTCGCTAGATTGAATCCATGTTTTGATCTGGTCTCTGTACCTCTGAAGTTTCTTAATCTCCTTCTTCAAGTCCGCCTCAAACTTCTCCTTCTGATTGGCATTGTCCGTATCATAAACCTAAAGAACAAAGCATGCATCAGTGAATCGAACTGCGAAATTGATTTCGAATCAAATAAGAAAAATTAAACTACAAAAAACCTTATTCCAAATGCTATCAAATACATCAACGCCCTCCTGAACCTTCTTCAGAACTCTATCGATCTCGCCCTGCAATTTTCTGCTTGCTCCCATTGTGATACTGGATGTGAAGAACGGATCAAATCAGGGAAGTTTATCATCCAAACCCTGCCAAGTTATATAATGCAATTGAGATGCTTTGCAAATTAGGTTATGGTTGTCCGAATTTTTGCAAGGGTTTAATGTTTCTTGACGATACGCGTATATGATGAATTTAGCCGCAAGGGAAGGGGAAGATCAAAAACACAATAATTATATAATAACGGGCCGGGCTCATGTAATCGGGTCTAGTTTGTAAATTTTCTAACCCGCTATCATTAGAGGAATGTTAGGGACAAGTAAGTCCGGTCTAACCGAAACGAATAAATAATTGTTCGCATTCGATTCGAAATATTAAATTTATATTTGAATTCGATTTAAATTTAAATAATGTTTAAAAAAAATTATTCTATTTAAATATTTATTACTCAAATTTGATACGACTCGAATTAAATTATAATCAAACTACTCGTGAGTTTCAAATTCAAGTTCGAATTTGAGTCTTCACATAATAACTAAGTTTATAATAAATATATTTACAAATTGAATTTTTTGTTTTATTTAGAAATAAGAAAATATGTTTACTATTACACTTTACAAATATAAACTCACAATTAAAATTAAAAATAAAAACAAAATAAAATAATAATAATTAATTATCCTAATTTGATTTAATTTTAAATATATTATAAGAGAATGTATCGAGTATCTAATCAAATCTGTATCAATCGAGTATGTATTGAATCATAATCCATAATTCGAATAGTTTGAATCTTAAACGAGTCAAGTATAATATTGCTCATTTCCTACTCATATTTTTATTCTAACTATTTTTTATATACTCAAATTTGTATCATATTATTAACGAATCCAAGTCTCGCTCGTATTTTTTTGAATCGAGCTCAAACTGTTTGATTCGTTTACAACCTTAAGGACATGATTCTAAGACTCGGGCCAGTCATCGAACTGAAAAATGTTCTTAGTGGATGGGTCAGTGATGTTGAACCGTTATTAACCCAATGACATCATTAATATATAAAAATATATATTATTAGTAATTAATAAAATTTTAAAATATATCGTTATTTATGAACTAAAACATAATAATGTTGAGTTATACTATTACTGAAAGTGATTAATTTTAATATTATAATTTGTTGGTACAAAAAAAAAAATCAATTCATTGCCATTAACTGATTTTACCAATTAGACTTGGTCAACCGATTTTTGACCAAATCAATAAAATCGGACTTAATCAGACCGGAAAAAGCCAATCGTTCAATTTTTATCGGTTGGACCAGCGGGCTGATTAATGTTTAATAACAC
>CM029018.1:14434208-14604208 GCA_016801055.1 Panax notoginseng
TTTTGAGAAATATTGCGGATGTTATAATTTTTAATCCGACCGCTGGATCGTGGTAATTTTTGAATATGTTATACATATATAAGTTGAGTATATGTCCACAAATTTTGAACCGTTAAAAATGAACGTATGATTTATTATGAATTTTACGAGATGACTGGTTCAGAAATTGTTGAATTTTCGGAGTTTATCATTTTGATGAAAAATTCTAGAATTGGTGGGCCCCACTTGTGGTTGGTGAAGAAATGTGCTGAATTATATTTCAAATGTGGTGGGTGAGAATAGTAGCAGGTAAAGCCATCAGGTTGCAGGTCAAACCTACTAAAATTTTCCTATAAATAGAGGGCTAAGTTAGAATTGAAAATCACACCAGAAACAAGTTTTCTCTCTTTCTCTCTCTAGATTATTGAGTGTATTTTGTGAGTATTTAGATACTTTGAGAGTTTCTATTCATCAGAGCAAGTTTCTTTCAGCCTTATACCGGTATTCCGACCAGAAGTACTGATATCTTAAGGTAAGGGATATTATTTTCTTCTTAAATGATATTATTTTCTTCAATATCATTATGCTGAAATATTGATATGAGTTTTTATCAAATTTGGAACTTTTTGTGTCGGGGTTACTATTCACGTATACGGTACTATTCACGTATACGGCACTATTCACGAATACGACACTATTCACCGAAAAATAAAATTTTTTCTTTTTGTCCAAGATGTCTATTATGGTTACTATCTTTGATTGTATCCATGTTTTGATCTTTATTTTTGAATTCTGCTTCACAATTGATTATTATGAAGTATTATTGATCTTGGATAAACTGTTATACGAATCCCTACTATTTGTCCTTCTGTCTCATTGGATTCGTTCTCTTTAAGATATTTTTCATCATCCTCAGTCCTAAATGATGATATTAATGAATATCTTTGGCCTGTAGTGCAAAGATGTATGATTACTTGATGAATATCTTTGGCCTGTAGTGCAAAGATGAACAGGTGTTGAGATGAACATGACTGACAGGTGATACAAATGAATATCTTTGGCCTGTAGTGCAAAGATGAATCTTTGGATAAAGATGATTATTAATTGATGTTACAGGGATAAAATATTGATGATGGACTTTTAAATCTTAGAAGATAGTAGAATTCTTTCTCTACTTGACTCTTCTAATGGTTTCCTGTTTCCGCTGCAGTTGTTGATCTAAAACTTGTTGTCGATTATATTCTATCAGATTTTTCCCTGTTGAAGACTAACGATAATTTGTTTGTATATTATCTTAGTCATAATATTCTTTACTGGGCTAGTTGAGCTCACTCTTTTCCTTTTTGTTCCATTTTTCTTCTCAGGAGGTGAGAACATAGCAGGATCTAGTCGGGGTATGGAGTGATGGTTCTAGAAAGATGTTTTAGCAGTCCTCACTATTTCTGTAAAATAGTGTTTGAATAATTGTAATGAGGATTTATTTGAGCGTGGATATTGTCTAGAAGACAATATCTGTATTTAAACTCACAGTATGTGTTGTCGTATTTTGCACGACATTTGTATTATTGAAGTTGTAGTTTGCTTTCTGTACCATGTATTTGGCGACTCAGAATGGGTGTTGTATACCTATTTTGGGGGCGTCACAGTTGGTATCAGAGCTTAGGGATATAATCCCTGGCTGAGATGTGAGACAAGAACTAGGAGGGGAGAGACGGGGAATTCCTTCACTAGTATGACTTGACTAAGTTTATTTGGTGTTTATTTGGTCGGTCAGAGTATAGGGATAATATATGACATGACTATTAACCCTTGTTTTATGACAATATTTAAGAATGGCAGCTGAGGACGTTAATAATGGAGTAAATCAGACCGTGGAGACACCTTTGATGACCACCCAGGGGAACGTGCAACAGGAAGGCAATATTCCTCCTGTAAACAACGTTACCGAGCAAACGATGAATGATGGAATGTTTAGGAGCTTTTTGCAGTTCATGCAAAATCAGACGAGGAAGACTCGTGTGCAGAATACGGGTGGAAATGATAACGCGCGGTTTGTCACAGCTAAGCAGTTCAAAGAATTGGTACCACCAGAATTTAAGGGAAAGCCGGATCCGATCATGGCGGAAACGTGGGTCAAGCAAATTACCAAGATATTCGATGTCTTGGGATGCACGGAGGAACAAAAGGTTCCATTCGCCACCTTTATGTTCCGCGGTGAGGCAGGCTACTGGTGGGAGTCTGTGAAGCGTATCCAGCCTGACGCACTCAACATGTCCTGGGAAATATTTCAAAAACTGTTCAATGACAAGTACTTTCCTGAAACTATTCGTCATATGAAGGAGGTAGAGTTTATCAGACTGGAACAAAATAACATGACGGTGTCCCAGTACAAGGCGAAGTTTGCAGAGTTATCCAGGTTTGCACCTCATTTGGTCGAAAATGAGGAACGAATGACAAGGATGTTTCTGAGAGGTCTAAAACCCGAGATTCGGCAATATCTTATCTCTCATAAATTTTCTTTATATTCAGATGTTGTAAACAGGGCTCAATTATTAGAGCGAGATAATGAGTATGTTCAACCGAGGGACCACAACCAGGGTCATACCGGTGGCGGCAGTCATCGAAGCAATGAAAACCAGCAGGGAGGAAAATATTCGGACAAAAGCGGTAACCACTCTGGTGGTAATCGTGGTCGTGATAATAGAAGGAGCGAGTCGGGAGGAGATTTCAAGAAGAGAAGGTACAACAATGATAATGTGAAGACGTCAGCACAAACATCAACTGTTTCTAGGGGAGGAGAACGACCACCGGTCGTATGTTACAAATGTGGAAAAGAGGGACATATCAGCCCAAACTGCCCACAACAATCCAAGGTATGTTATAACTGTGGAAAGGAGGGTCATATAGCTCGAGAGTGTTCTGTAGCAAAACCAAGTTCAGCGGGGATGGTGACTCCAAAAGCTGTCCCGGATAAGTCAAAATCAGCGGTTCCTGGAAGGGCGTTTGTCGTTACTGGCCAAAACGCGAGAAACTCGAACGAGGTGATCACGGGTAAGCTAATCTTGAATTCTTGCGAAGTTTATACTTTACTAGATACCGGTTCTACCCATTCTTTTATCTCTCCTGCTTGTGCTCAACGTTTAAACTTGACTCCGGAGAAATTGGACTTTAACTTATCTGTTGAAACTCCGTTGGGTGAAACCTTCGTTACATCTACAGTTTATAAATCTTGCATGATCCAAGTTGGCACTATCACATTACCTGTTGACCTTATCTCTTTAAAGATACTTGCTTTTGATGTGATTTTAAGAATTGATTGGTTAACTACTCATCATGCCAAAATTGATTGCTTTCGTAAGGTTGTTAGTTTTCATATTCCTAAGCAACCTGTTATTCAAATTCAAGCAACCAAACCATTGAAGTCAAACTCTTTCATATCAAGCCGTAAAGTCATTCGTTTATTGAAAAACGGATGTCAAGCTTTCTTAGCTATGTCATGGACTTGAACAAAAATACGTCAGATTTGAGTGATATTTCTGTTGTTTGTTTCCTGACGTATTTCCTGAAGAATTTCTTGGCCTACGCGTGATATTGAATTTTGTATCATCTTTGAATCTGGTACAAAACTCACTTCTAAAATCTCATATCGAATGGCTCCTATTGAACTTCAGGAGTTAAAAACCTAACTGTAGAAGTTTGTACCCGAGCCTTTATCTGGTGACTTCCTTTGTGGAATGCACCAAAGCCAGACTCTCCGTAGGGGACGTCATATTCGTACGATAGTAAACTGATAGGTGTCATTGTGACGTGCTATCCAAGGTTGGGATATGAGTCACAGTTGAGAGCAATCTAAGTCGGTAATCGAAATATGTAGCTTTCTAGGCTTAGTTGGTTATTATCGGAGATTCGTTGAAGGATATTCTCGAATCGCTATTCCATTAACGTAGCTGACTCGTAGAGATACAAAATTCGTATGGAGTGAGGAAGGTGAGAAGAGTTTCCAAGAACTCAAGAGGAGACTTATTTCGGCACCTGTTCTGACAATACCATCTGGTTCGGATGGATTTGTTATCTACAGCGATGCTTCAGGCAAAGGGTTAGGATGTGTTCTCATGCAACATGGGAAAGTCATAGCCTATGCCTCGCGACAACTCAAAGAATATGAGAGGAATTATCCTACTCATGATTTGGAGTTGGCAGCAGTCGTTTTCGCGGTGAAGATCTGGAGACACTACCTGTATGGGGAGAAAGTGGAGATTTATACAGATCATAAAAGCCTCAAATATTTCTTCACCCAAAAGGAACTCAACATGCGGCAACGACGTTGGCTTGAGCTGTTGAAAGATTACGATCATACCATCCAATATCATCCTGGAAAAGCGAACGTAGTAGCTGACGCATTGAGTAGAAGATCATATGCGGGTACGAGTGCAATGTTGTTAATACAAAGGCCCGTTTTGTATGACGTGCAAAGGATGGAGATAGAGATGAAGGCTCTAAGTACCCACATGATGATATCAAATATACGAGTAGAACCGACTTTAATCGATAAAGTTAAAGCTACTCAAGCTACGGACATAGAGCTGATGCGTATGAAGAAGAAAGTGCAAGAAGGTGCTATTCCAGAAGCAAGAATCGATGAAGAAGGAATACTTCGAGTCAACTCTAGACTTTGTGTTCCTAACGATTTTGACTTGAAGCATAGAATAATGATGGAGGCACACAACACACCGTTTGCAATCCATCTAGGGAGTACCAAAATGTATCACGATCTTCGACACACATTTTGGTGGAGCAATATGAAAAGAGAGATCGCGGAGTTTATCTCGAGATGTTTAACTTGTCAACGTGTAAAAGCGGAGCATCAAGTACCAAAGGGTCCATTGCAACCACTTGAGATTCCGAAATGGAAGTGGGAACACATTACTATGGATTTTGTTACGGGTCTTCCCAAGGTTTCTCAAGGCATATATGCGATTTGGGTTATTGTTGATAGATTAACCAAGTCCGCTCATTTCTTGCCGATACGTGAGACTTATTCCCTTGAACGTCTTGCTAGTATATACGTGAACGAGATTGTGAGATTGCATGGCATGCCAGTATCCATAGTTTCGGATCGTGACCCAAGATTCACTTCACGATTTTGGGTTAGCTTGCAGAAAGCTATGGGCACGGATTTACGATTCAGTTCGGCATACCATCCTCAAACGGACGGACAATCAGAGAGGACTATTCAAACTCTTGAAGATCTATTAAGACTTTGTGTCCTAGATCTCAAAGGGAGTTGGGATAAGTACCTACCATTGGTGGAATTCTCCTACAACAACAGTTATCAGGCGAGCATAGGTGTGGCTCCATTCGAGGCGTTGTATGGAAGAAAATGTCGTTCTCTAGTATGCTGGGACGAGGTGGGTGAAGCAACATTGTTGGGACCAGAGTTGGTACGCATTACTACAGAGAAGATCCAAACGATTCGACAACGTATACAAACGGCACAGGATTGACAAAAGAGTTATGCGGATCTTCATCGGAAGGACGTGGAATTTAATATTGGGGATCATGTATTATTACGTGTTGCACCATGGAAGGAAGTTACAAGATTTGGGAAGAGAGGAAAGCTAAATCCAAGATTTGTTGGTCCATTTGAGATTCTTGAGCGAATAGGAAATGTGGCATATAGACTCGCATTACCTCCAAGCATGTCTCGTGTTCATAATGTTTTTCACATATCTATGCTTCGTAAATATGTTAAAGACCCGAACCACATTATTGAGTTAGAACCAGACGAGATAGCTGATGATTTAACGTACGAGGAGGTACCTGTTAAGATCTTGGATAGGAAAGAGCATGTCCTACGCACGAAGGTTATACCACAAGTTAAGGTTTTGTGGAGAAACCATGCTATTGAAGAAATGACCTGGGAGTTGGAATCAGAAATGAAAGCGAGGTATCCTCACCTTTTTGAAACATCAGGTACGTACGTCAATTTCGAGGACGAAATTTCATAAGGAGGGGAGGTTGTAAGACCCCAACTTATTAATGAATAAAATCAAATTTTCTCTAAATATTATTGTGAATAATAAGGGGCTAATTTGATATAATACTTTGGTTATGGGTGAAATGTGCAAATTTTGCAAAATAAGCAAGTGGTTATAAAATATTCATTTTGTCGGGGAATATTCGTTTGGTCGTGGAATATTCTTGCTGTCGGGGAATATTCGTACGACGGCGCAGCCTTGTGTGGGCCCCATAACGGAAAGCGATTGGATGAAGAAAATGACAAGTATAAGTTATTTATAAATAACGGCGTAGTTGTTACCGTTAATACTGTTGGAATACCCGGTGATTAAAATACAGTAGCACACGGTATTGCACCAATTATTAATTCTTACGTAAGAAGGCACTACTCAATAATTGTTACAGTAGTTATTGTTCAATATTTTATTTTATTGATTCAATAATTGTTGCATTGATATTTTATATTATTGTTGTTTCAATAATTGTTGCTGCACAGTATTTTTCATTATCAGATCAATAATTCATATTATTTGAATAATATTATTATATAACATTATTGGCAATGTCTAGAAAGATCTGTCTAAGGAGAGGTTTGGTCATCTAATTGCGCGCCAGTAAGGAGAAATCCTTATTGGAAAGCCCCCTCTTTCCTGGGAACGGCCTGGTTGTCATAAATGTGATTCTGTAATATTATTTGTGAATAATTAATTATTGATTCATATGATAAGAAAATATTTATTTTATGTGGATATAAATGAGGGATATATTTTTGTGGTTAAAAATGAAGGAGTTAATGTTGAGGTGTTTTATCAGTATTTTTATCGGAATGGAGGTATTAAAAATCAAATCAGGATTTTTGAGAAATATTGCGGATGTTATAATTTTTAATCCGACCGCTGGATCGTGGTAAATTTTGGATATGTTATACATATATAAGTTGAGTATATGTCCACAAATTTTGAACCGTTAAAAATGAACGTATGATTTATTATGAATTTTACGAGATGACTGGTTCAGAAATTGTTGAATTTTCGGAGTTTATCATTTTGATGGAAAATTCTAGAATTGGTGGGCCCCACTTGTGGTTGGTGAAGAAATGTGCTGAATTATATTTCAAATGTGGTGGGTGAGAATAGTAGCAGGTAAAGCCATCAGGTTGCAGGTCAAACCTACTAAAATTTTCCTATAAATAGAGGGCTAAGTTAGAATTGAAAATCACACCAGAAACAAGTTTTCTCTCTTTCTCTCTCTAGATTATTGAGTGTATTTTGTGAGTATTTAGATACTTTGAGAGTTTCTATTCATCAGAGCAAGTTTCTTTCAGCCTTATACCGGTATTCCGACCAGAAGTACTGATATCTTGAGGTAAGGGATATTATTTTCTTCTTAAATGATATTATTTTCTTCAATATCATTATGCTGAAATATTGATATGAGTTTTTATCAAATTTGGAACTTTTTATGTCGGGGTTACTATTCACGTATACGTTACTATTCACGTATACGGCACTATTCACGAATACGACACTATTCACCGAAAAATAAAATTTTTCCTTTTTGTCCAAGATGTCTATTATGGTTACTATCTTTGATTGTATCCATGTTTTGATCTTTATTTTTGAATTCTGCTTCACAATTGATTATTATGAAGTATTATTGATCTTGGATAAACTGTTATACGAATCCCTACTATTTGTCCTTCTGTCTCATTGGATTCGTTCTCTTTAAGATATTTTTCATCATCCTCAGTCCTAAATGATGATATTAATGAATATCTTTGGCCTGTAGTGCAAAGATGTATGATTACTTGATGAATATCTTTGGCCTGTAGTGCAAAGATGAACAGGTGTTGAGATGAACATGACTGACAGGTGATACAAATGAATATCTTTGGCCTGTAGTGCAAAGATGAATCTTTGGATAAAGATGATTATTAATTGATGTTACAGGGATAAAATATTGATGATGGACTTTTAAATCTTAGAAGATAGTAGATTTCTTTCTCTACTTGACTCTTCTAATGGTTTGCTGTTTCCGCTGCAGTTGTTGATCTAAAACTTGTTGTCGATTATATTCTATCAGATTTTTCCCTGTTGAAGACTAACGATAATTTGTTTGTATATTATCTTAGTCATAATATTCTTTACTGGGCTAGTTGAGCTCACCCTTTTCCTTTTTGTTCCATTTTTCTTCTCAGGAGGTGAGAACATAGCAGGATCTAGTCGG
Source organism: Panax notoginseng (assembly GCA_016801055.1). Lineage (NCBI taxonomy): Eukaryota > Viridiplantae > Streptophyta > Magnoliopsida > Apiales > Araliaceae > Panax > Panax notoginseng. The sequence continues at coordinate 14,442,432 of CM029018.1, forward strand.
AGTATGGAGTGATGGTTCTAGAAAGATGTTTTAGCAGTCCTCACTATTTCTGTAAAATAGTGTTTGAATAATTGTAATGAGGATTTATTTGAGCGTGGATATTGTCTAGAAGACAATATTTGTATTTAAACTCACAGTATGTGTTGTCGTATTTTGCACGACATTTGTATTATTGAAGTTGTAGTTTGCTTTCTGTACCATGTATTTGGCGACTCAGAATGGGTGTTGTATACCTATTTTGGGGGCGTCACACGTTGAGTCATCGTTTAGCAATTAGTAACTTGTTTTAAAACAAATGTCATAGTACCCTGTGTATGATTTATGTTCCGCTCATTCTAAAGCTTCAAACTTTATAAATGAATGTAGCTAGCGTTCTTCAGAATATAATTCATCAAACTAATCAAAAAAATCATCATAGCCATCTAAGGGCAAACAAATCATAACTTTACAAGCCATGTTCAGAATATGAAAAATTAAGTTAAAACATAATCCAACTAAAATTTTTGCATATCCACCTTGAAGGATCTCATCTATGTAAAAGAAAGGCACTTTCATGAGCTCAACATATATTCAGTTATATATTTAAAGTTAATGATTGATTAGTACTATCAATTTTTTTGTGGTGCTTTGTTAAACATGTGGGCTTATTAAAAGGGAAGAACAAGTAATGTCAGATCATATAGTCCATCATTAGTCAACCAGAGCATCATTCTAAGAAAAAGGACTTGTTGCCTCCCTTGCACATCTGAAGTGAGTGATCTTGCTAAACCCTTAGTTGCGCCCCCTTGTCTAAAAGTTTTCTACCGCATACGTCGTGTCTTACTTCTGCTTTAACTACTACAAGTCTAATTTAGTGTATGATACAGCGCCTTTGTATCAATGGTGCTTCGTTTTATTGTTGCTTTATTCAAATCAATTGATCTTGCTATCATCCGCTACAATTGATTTCGTACAGTTTCTTGCATGTACTGTATTATAACAATAACATTCAAACAAAGTTCTAATTTATAATGAATCCACAAAGTGTTGGCAGTGTGGATTACAAGTGTAGTCCAAGAACCCACATCCTTCATAGACATTTCATCAAACAGAAAAGATGCATTTTCAGTCTTTTAGAATCCAGATGAGTTGATTATGCTTTTTAAGGCAAAAGTGACCACGAAGAACAAATCCAAATTACCTTTAGTCTTATGTCTTCTTTCAACAATTTTTGACCAGCAAATTCAAACTGTTTTTGCGATTATTTCAACAATCATAAATTCACAACAATCAAACTGTTGTAATAATCTGAATAATCCAAATAGTCATTGGTCATAAACTTTGAAACCACTGAAAGGTGCAAAACATATAATCCTTGAAAAACAAATGAAAAAAGAATCCCAAATTACTAAACCACGAAAGCTGGAAAATCCAATAATCAGAATGTCTAAATTATAACTAGAAAATTGTTTATCAATAATGTAATCAAAATAACAGTTCATATAAATGTGAGTAAAAATACAGAGAGAGACAGAACTTGTATGGGTAAACAACTATTCTGAGCTTCTCTTCCAAATCCGTTCAATTCGACCTAGATTCTGAACTTGTATCGGTTTATTATGGCAAAAAATGAGAGAGAAGAAATAGTCGAAGCTGCTATGTGTTTATCTAATTGACAATCTCTAGGTCAAAAGTAGTGATTTGTTGCTTGCACCAACACCGGTCATGGGCAGGGGCTTCCTTTGTCTGAAAATGAGAGAGAAGAAATTGACCAACAAATCATTAATTTCGCCTTGCTTTGGCGCTTGCACCGAATCGGATTTTTGAGAGGTCTGAAAATGAGAGAGAAATAAGAGGGGAGGGGTTTGCCAAATCCATGTATGTGAAAGTGAGGAGAGAGAAAGAAATAAGATGGAGAGCTTTTATAGGTGAGCTAAGTATGTAAGGTCAGGGGTAAGCCTCTGATCCAGATTGTATATGTATATATATATATATATATATATATATATATATATATATATATATATATATATATATATATATATAAGTCACATAAGCATGCTCAAAAGTTCAGAATTCAAAATATATCAGGTTCGTCAAGCTCCGTTTCCAAACTTTAAGGTTCTTTAAGAAAATCAAGTTAACGTAACTCATTATGTGACAATCCCAAAATAGGTCCATTCCATCCAACCCATTCTGAGTCGTCAAATACATGGTACAGAAAACAACTACAACTTTATTACAACAATTGTCGTGCAAAATACAACAACACATATGCTGTGAGTTTGGATACAAATATATACCAAATGTGACATTGGACACCATCATGTATCAATACCTCACAAAGACACCTTACATAAAGGTATAGTCAAAAACTGTTTTAGAAATTAGAATCTTTGGGAAGTGCTCAAGGAAACCTTCGTACATGGGAGGCCATGCTTCTAGGTTATGATAGATATCATATGGCCACAAAATTATCCTTGGTTGACCCAATAGACCCCAAAGAAAAACAAGAAGGTTACTATCGTATTCTTCCCAATAGTGAGTCTTCTCTTGACTTATCATTATCTCCACTGTCTCTAATTGAGAATTATACTTCAAACAAACACCAAGATTATATAGGTAGTGCTCGTAGATATACTCGACAAGTGGATATGCACAACCATGTCTTATGATGACACGAGGTTGTGTGTCGTTAGACATCTTTTATGATAGTGGCAAAACATCCTTCCAACGTTGGGTTCGCTTCACCCTAGATGATTCACCAAATATAACTACTAAATGAACTTTTCTATACTGCTTCGGGAGAACCTCCACAGCTAGAGACCACCGTTCTATTTTCCTGTTACCCTCGCTCGACCCAGCTACACTCTTATTACCTGAAAGGAATTGTGAAGCAAAAGGGTGAGCACAACTAGCTCAGTAAAGAATATCTTGACTAAAGATAATTAAATTATCAATAGCCTCCATCAATAATAAATCAGAGATTTAGAACATATGGTAAATGATAAAAATTTCAACCATAGTTGCAGCGGAACGAGCAATCCATTAGAAGAGTCAAATAGACCATAAAGTCTATTATCTTCTCCATGTTAAAAGTCCACCAACAATGTTTTATCCCTGTAACATCAATCAACAGTTCCTTTCCACAATCACATGAATAATTCATAATCATAATTGTGATTCTAAATTTCACATCCAATACGAAGATAATTTTCATCACCTGTCTTTACCTGAAACATCAAAGATCATGGTTACACCAAATCACATTTCCTGTTCATAATCATAATAATAACTTCATCTTTGCACTACGGCCAAAGATATTCATTTGTATCACCAGTTGGTCATGTTTATCTCAACATCTGTTCATCTTTGCACTACTGGCCAAAGATATTCAACAACGTATCATCTTTGCACTACGGGCCAAAGATATTCATCAACAATTCATCTTTGCACTACAGGCCAAAGATATTCATCAACAATTCATCTTTGCACTACAGGCCAAAGATATTCATCAATATTTCATCTTTGCACTACAGGCCAAAGATATTAATATCTCAAAGAAATATATAATCATTTCAGAATTTATATAAACAATAATTATAACCATGTTGATCATTTCACCTTTGCACTTAAGCTAAAGATATTCAATTATAAATTCAATGGTCATGATCATACCAGTCAACAATTCAACTTTGCACTACAGGCCAAAGAGAACCCTAGTCATTATCATACCAATAATCTACCCATCTTTACACTCCAGTGAAAGAGAAATTCAATATCAGGGTTATAAAAATGTTATATATGATAATAAAATCAATATAATCAACATATAGATTTAATCTCAAGAGTAATATTCATAAATCAACTATAATTTGGTTAGAAAAAGAAACCAATTTTGTCGTGAATAGTAACTCGTGAATAGTAACTCATGAATAGTAACTCGTGAATAGTAACTCATGAATAGTAACTCGTGAATAGTAACCTCGACTCAAAAAGGTAGAAATTCCACAATAAAATCTATACCAATATTTCAGTATAATGATATTGAAAGAATAACATTTCTTAAGCTTATAAACAATTTATTTAAATTGTTTACACTTTACTAATTAATGCATTTAATCATCATAAAATGTCAACTCTTAAGATTTCATCATCAATAGCCAAAACCCTCATCAAAAATCTGCATATACCTCATATAGGATTCTCAAGCCATAAAATCCTATTTTCAATTTTCTTACTTCACATAACATATTTAATTCATTTACTCATAACTAGTCTATTTTCATGAAAAATATCAAATCAGTTCCAAAAATATTTCTTTTCTGGGATTTAGCATAATATAGTCCAATATTGAACATATATTTTTCTCAGAATTTTTAAAACTCATTTACTATTTTTCATATGGCCAAAACCACCGAATATTTAGACATTTATCAAAAATTATACTTTTGTCTAAAAATTCTGAAATTTACAGAGTATACTTCTATCATACACATGTACTTCCAATAAAAATTTCATCAATTTTGGAGTTAACCACAAGGAATTATAAGCGGTTACTTTTAAAATAGTCTTTTCTCATAAAATTCATAACTCTCAATCTATACATCCAAAAATCACCATTTTTGGACACAATCAAGAAAACTCATCAAAATATCATTTTGAATTTTTCCAGAAATTTTGAAGATCAGAAAAATTACAAAACTGAAAATCATAACAACCCTTAAAATCCATTACTATCCCTTACCTCAAAAGAGCAGTACTTCTGACTGGATATCGGATATGATGCTGAAGGAAACTTGCACTAATGAATAGCAACTCACCAAGTATCTAAAAAACTCACAAAATATACTTCATAATATAGAGAGAGAAAGAGAGAAAGCTTATGTTTTTGGTGTGATTTTCAATTCTAACTTAGCCCTCTATTTATAGGAAAATTTTGGTAGGTTTGACCTGCAACCTGATGGCTTTACCTGCTACTATTCCCACCCACCACATTTGAAATATAATTCAGCACATTTCTTCACCAACCACAAGCGGGGCCCACCAATTCTAGAATTTTCCACCAAAATGATAAACTCCGAAAATTCAAAAATTTCTGAACCACTCATCTCGTAAAATTCATAATAAATCATACGTTCATTTTTAACGGTTCAAAATTTGTGGGCATATACTCAACTTATATATGTATAACATATCCAAAAATTACCACGATCCAACGGTCGGATTAAAAATTATAACCCCCGCAAAATATCTCAAAAACCCTAATTTTTAATACCTCCATTCCGACAAAAATACGGATAAAAATCTCAACATTAACTCCTTCATTTTTTTAACCACAAAAATATATCCCTCATTTATATCCACATAAAATAAATATTTTCTTATCATATGAATCAATAATTAATTATTCACAAATAATATTACAGAATCACATTTATGACAACCAGGCCGTTACCAGGAAAGAGGGGGCTTTCCAATAAGGATTTCTCCTTACTGGCGCGCAATTAGATGACCAAACCTCTCCTTAGACAGAACTTTCTAGACATTGCCAATAATGCTATCTAATAATACTATTCAAATAATATGAATTATTGATCTGATAATGGAAAATACTGTGCAGCAACAATTATTGAACAACAATAATACAAAATTTCAACGTAGCAATTATTGAATCAATAAAATAAAATATTGAACAGTAATTACTGTAACAATTATTGAGTAGTGCCTTCTTACGTAAGAATCAATAATTTCAAAAATACTATGCAATACCGTGTGCTACTGTGCAATAACGCGTATTACTGTATTTTAACCACCGGGTATTCCAACAGTGTTAACGGTAACAACTACGCCGTTATTTGTAAAAACTCAAATTTATCATTTTCTTCATCCGACAGTTATTCTGTTATGGGGCCCACAAATGGCTGCGCCGTCGTACGAATATTCCCCGACAGAAAGAATATTCCACGACCAAACGAATATTCCCCGACAATAATGATTATTTTATAACCACTTGCTTATTTTGAAAAAAAGTCATATTTCACTCATAACTTTAAACTTTTATCAATTTAACCATTTACTGAATAGTAATTATAAGAAAAATTGAATACTTTTATTTCATAAAATTCGGGGTCTTACAATCTCCCCTCCTTATGAAATTTCGTCCCCGAAATTTACGTACCTGGTATTTCAAAGAGTTGAGAATACCTTGCTTTCATTTCAGATTCCATCTTCCTTATCATCATGATTTCTCCATTGCTCATCTCCTGTATTTCAGATATCTTTCTAGAATACAACTTCAAAACAAGGGTTAATTTAACAAATTAACATATCACATAATATCTCGATATTATGACTGACCAACAAATAAGCTTAGGTAGGACACACTAGCGAATGATTTACTCATCTCTTCCCTCCTAGTTGTATTCCCCGATCTCCGCCAGAGATCATATCCCTAAGCTCTGATACCACCTGTGACATTGGACACCATCATGTGTCAGCACCTCACAAAGGTACCTATCAGCTTGCCACCGCAGAACGGCGTCCCCTACGGAGAGTCTGGCTTCGGTGCATCCCCCATCAACAGGAAGTCACCAGCGAGAGGCTCGGGGCTCTTTACTTATAGCTCTGATACCACCTGTGACAATCCCAAAATAGGTCCATTCCATCCAACCCATTCTGAGTCGTCAAATACATGGTACAGAAAACAACTACAACTTTATTACAACAATTGTCGTGCAAAATACAACAACACATATGCTGTGAGTTTGGATACAAATATATACCAAATGTGACATTGGACACCATCATGTATCAGTACCTCACAAAGACACCTTACATAAAGGTATAGTCAAAAACTGTTTTAGAAATTAGAATCTTTGGGAAGTGCTCAAGGAAACCTTCGTACATGGGAGGCCATGCTTCTAGGTTATGATAGATATCATATGGCCACAGAATTATCCTTGGTTGACCCAATAGACCCCAAAGAAAAACAAGAAGGTTACTATCGTATTCTTCCCAATAGTGAGTCTTCTCTTGACTTATCATTATCTCCACTGTCTCTAATTGAGAATTATACTTCAAACAAACACCAAGATTATATAGGTAGTGCTCGTAGATATACTCGACAAGTGGATATGCACAACCATGTCTTATGATGACACGAGGTTGTGTGTCGTTAGACATCTTTTATGATAGTGGCAAAACATCCTTCTAACGTTGGGTTCGCTTCACCCTAGATGATTCACCAAATATAACTACTAAATGAACTTTTCTATACTGCTTCGGGAGAACCTCCACAGCTAGAGACCACCGTTCTATTTTCTTGTTACCCTCGCTCGACCCAGCTACACTCTTATTACCTGAAAGGAATTGTGAAGCAAAAGGGTGAGCACAACTAGCTCAGTAAAGAATATCTTGACTAAAGATAATTAAATTATCAATAGCCTCCATCAATAATAAATCAGAGATTTAGAACATATGGTAAATGATAAAAATTTCAACCATAGTTGCAGCGGAACGAGCAATCCATTAGAAGAGTCAAATAGACCATAAAGTCTATTATCTTCTCCATGTTAAAAGTCCACCAACAATGTTTTATCCCTGTAACATCAATCAACAGTTCCTTTCCACAATCACATGAATAATTCATAATCATAATTGTGATTCTAAATTTCACATCCAATACGAAGATAATTTTCATCACCTGTCTTTACCTGAAACATCAAAGATCATGGTTACACCAAATCACATTTCCTGTTCATAATCATAATAATAACTTCATCTTTGCACTACGGCCAAAGATATTCATTTGTATCACCAGTTGGTCATGTTTATCTCAACATCTGTTCATCTTTGCACTACTGGCCAAAGATATTCAACAACATATCATCTTTGCACTACGGGCCAAAGATATTCATCAACAATTCATCTTTGCACTACAGGCCAAAGATATTCATCAACAATTCATCTTTGCACTACAGGCCAAAGATATTCATCAATATTTCATCTTTGCACTACAGGCCAAAGATATTAATATCTCAAAGAAATATATAATCATTTCAGAATTTATATAAACAATAATTATAACCATGTTGATCATTTACGTACCTGGTATTTCAAAAAGTTGAGAATACCTTTCTTTCATTTCAGATTCCATCTTCCTTATCATCATGATTTCTCCATTGCTCATCTCCTGTATTTCAGATATCTTTCTAGAATACAGCTTCAAAACAAGGGTTAATTTAACAAATTAACATATCACATAATATCTCGATATTATGACTGACCAACAAATAAGCTTAGGTAGGACACACTAGCGAAGGATTTACTCATCTCTCCCCTCCTAGTTATATTCCCCGATCTCCGCCAAAGATCATATCCCTAAGCTCTGATACCACCTGTGACAACCCCAAAATAGGTCCATTCCATCCAACCTATTCTGAGTCGCCAAATACATGGTACAGAAAATAACTACAACTTTATTACAACAATTGTCGTGCAAAATACAACAACACATACGCTGTGAGTTTGGATACAAATATATACCAAATGTGACTCATGTTCCAACCGTGGACATCACCTCACAATAACACCTTACATAAAGGTATAGTCAAAAACTGTTTTAGAAATTAGAATCTTTGGGAAGTGTTCAAGGAAACCTTCATACATGGGAGGCCACGCGTCTAGGTTATGATAGATATCATATGGCCACAGAATTATCCTTGGTTGACCCAATAGACCCCAAAGAAAAACGAGAAGATTACTATCATATTCTTCCCAATGGTGAGTCTTCTCTTGACTTATCATTATCTCCACTGTCTCTAATTGAGAATTATACTTCAAATAAACACCAAGATTATATAGGTAGTGCCCATAGATATACTCAGCAAGTGGATGAGCACAACCCTGTCTTATGATGACACGAGGTTGTGTGTCGTTAGACATCTTTTATGATAGTGGCAAAACATCCTTCCAACGTTGGGTTCGCTTCACCCTAGATGATTCACCAAATATAACTACTAAATGAACTTTTCTATACTGCTTCGGGAGAACCTCCACAGCTAGAGACCACCGTTCTATTTTCCTGTTACCCTCGCTCGACCCAGCTACACTCTTATTACCTGAAAGGAATTGTGAAGCAAAAGGGTGAGCACAACTAGCTCAGTAAAGAATATCTTGACTAAAGATAATTAAATTATCAATAGCCTCCATCAATAATAAATCAGAGATTTAGAACATATGGTAAATGATAAAAATTTCAACCATAGTTGCAGCGGAACGAGCAATCCATTAGAAGAGTCAAATAGACCATAAAGTCTATTATCTTCTCCATGTTAAAAGTCCACCAACAATGTTTTATCCATGTAACATCACTCAACAGTTCCTTTCCACAATCATATGAATAACTCATAATCATAATTGTGACTATAAATTTTTCTTCGCACCCAGGACGAAGAATATTTTCATCACCTGTCTTTACCTGAAACATCAAAGATCATGGTTATACCAAATCACAGTTCCTGTTTATAATCATACTAACAAATCCATCTTTGCACTACGGGCCAAAGATATTCATCAACAAACCATCTTTGCACTACGGGCCAAAGATATTCAACAACAGTTCATCTTTGCACTACAGGCCAAAGATATTCATCAACAGGCCATCTTTGCACTACATGCCAAAGATATTCATCAACAATTCATATTTGCACTACAGGCCAAATATATTCATATCTCAAAGAAATATATAATCATTTCAGAATTTATATAAACAATAATTATAACCATGTTGATCAATTCACCTTTGCACATAAGCTTAAGATATTCAATTATAAATTCAATGGTCACGATCATACCAGTCACAATTCAACTTTACACTACAGGCCAAAGAGAACCCTAGTCATGATCATACCAATAATCTACCCATCTTTACACTCCAGTGAAAGAGAATTTCAACATCAAGGTTATAAAAATGTTATATATGATGATAAAAATAATATGATCAACATATAGTTTTAATCTCAAGAGTAATATTCGTAACTCATGAATAGTAAATCGTGAATAGTAACTCATGAATAGTAACTCCGACACAAAAGATAGAAATTCCACAACAAAATCCATACCAATATTTCGGTATAATGATATTGAAAGAATAACATTACTTAAATTTATAAATAATTTATTTTAATTGTTTACACTTTACTAATTAATGCATTTAATCATCATAAAATGCCAACTCTTACAATTTCATCATCAATAATCAAAACCCTCATCAAAAATCTGCATATACCTCATATAGGATTCTCAAGCCATAAAATCCTATTTTCTAATTTTCTTTCTTCACAAAACATATTTAATTCATTTACTCATAACTAGACCATTTTTATGAAAAATACCAAATCAGTTCCAAAAATATTTCTTTTCTGGGATTTAGCATAATATAGTCCCATAGTGAACATATATTTTTCTCAGAATTTTTAAAAGTCATTTACTATTTTTCATATGGCCAAAATAGCCGAATATTTAGACATTTATCAAAAATTGTACTTTTGTCTAAAAATTCTAAAATTTACAGAGTATACTTCTATCATATACATGTACTCCCAATAAAAATTTCATCAATTTTGGAGTTAACCACAAGGAATTATAAGCGGTTACTTTTAAAATAGTCTTTTCTCATAAAATTCATAACTCTCAATCTATACATCCAAAAATCACCATTTTTGGACACAATCAAGAAAACTCATCAAAATATCATTTCAAATTTTTCCAGAATTTTTGAAGTTCAGAAAAATTACGAAACTGAAAATCATAACAACCCTTAAAATCCCTTACTATCCCTTACCTCAAAAGAGCAGTACTTCTGACTGGATATCGGATATGATGCTGAAGGAAACTTGTACTAATGAATAGTAACTCACCAAGTATCTAAAAACTCACAAAATATGCTTCATAATATAGAGAGAGAAAGAGAGAAAGCTTATGTTTCTGGTGTAATTTTCAATTCTAACTTAGCCCTCTATTTATAGGAAAATTTTGGTAGGTTTGACCTGCAACCTGATGGCTTTACCTGCTACTATTCCCACCCACCACATTTGAAATATAATTCAGCACATTTCTTCACCAACCACAAGCGGGGCCCACCAATTCTAGAATTTTCAACCAAAATGATAAACTCCGAAAATTCAACAATTTCTGAACCACTCATCTCGTAAAATTCATAATAAATCATACGTTCATTTTTAACGGTTCAAAATTTGTGGGCATATACTCAACTTATATATGTATAACATATCCAAAAATTACCACGATCCAACGGTCGGATTAAAAATTATAACCCCCGCAAAATATCTCAAAAATCCTGATTTTTAATACCTCCATTCCGACAAAAATACGGATAAAAATCTCAACATTAACTCCTTCATTTTTTAACCACAAAAATATATCCCTCATTTATATCCACATAAAATAAATATTTTCTTATCATATGAATCAATAATTAATTATTCACAAATAATATTACAGAATCACATTTATGACAACCAGGCCGTTCCCAGGAAAGAGGGGGCTTTCCAATAAGGATTTCTCCTTACTAGCGCGCAATTAGATGACCAAACCTCTCCTTAGACAGAACTTTCTAGACATTGCCAATAATGTTATCTAATAATATTATTCAAATAATATGAATTATTGAACTGATAATAAAAAATACTGTGCAGCAACAATTATTGAACAACAATAATACAAAATTTTAACGTAGCAATTATTGAATCAATAAAATAAAATATTGAACAGTAATTATTGTAACAATTATTGAGTAGTGCCTTCTTACGTAAGAATCAATAATTTCAAAAATACTATGCAATACCGTGCGCTACTGTGCAATAACGCGTATTACTGTATTTTAACCACCGGGTATTCCAACAGTGTTAACGGTAACAACTACGCCGTTATTTGTAAAAACTCAAATTTGTCGTTTTCTTCATCCGACAGTTATTCTGTTATGGGGCCCACAAATAGCTGCGCCGTCGTACGAATATTTCCCGACAGAAAGAATATTCCACGACCAAACGAATATTCCCCGACAACAATGATTATTTTATAACCACTTGTGTATTTTGAAAAAAAATTTATATATCACCCTTAACTTTAACATTTATCAATTTAACCATTTACTGAATAGAAAAATTGAATACTTTTATTTCATAAAATTCGGGGTCTTACACTAGCGAATGATTTACTCATCTCTTCCCTCCTAGTTGTATTCCCCGATCTCCGCCAGAGATCATATCCCTAAGCTCTGATACCACTTGTGACATTGGACACCATCATGTGTCAGCACCTCACAAAGGTACCTATCAGCTTGCCACCGCAGAACGGCGTCCCCTACGGAGAGTCTGGCTTCGGTGCATCCCCCATCAACAGGAAGTCACCAGCGAGAGGCTCGGGGCTCTTTACTTATAGCTCTGATACCACCTGTGACAATCCCAAAATAGGTCCATTCCATCCAACCCATTCTGAGTCGTCAAATACATGGTACAGAAAACAACTACAACTTTATTACAACAATTGTCGTGCAAAATACAACAACACATATGCTGTGAGTTTGGATACAAATATATACCAAATGTGACATTGGACACCATCATGTATCAGTACCTCACAAAGACACCTTACATAAAGGTATAGTCAAAAACTGTTTTAGAAATTAGAATCTTTGGGAAGTGCTCAAGGAAACCTTCGTACATGGGAGGCCATGCTTCTAGGTTATGATAGATATCATATGGCCACAGAATTATCCTTGGTTGACCCAATAGACCCCAAAGAAAAACAAGAAGGTTACTATCGTATTCTTCCCAATGGTGAGTCTTCTCTTGACTTATCATTATCTCCACTGTCTCTAATTGAGAATTATACTTCAAACAAACACCAAGATTATATAGGTAGTGCTCGTAGATATACTCGACAAGTGGATATGCACAACCATGTCTTATGATGACACGAGGTTGTGTGTCGTTAGACATCTTTTATGATAGTGGCAAAACACCCTTCCAACGTTGGGTTCGCTTCACCCTAGATGATTCACCAAATATAACTACTAAATGAACTTTTCTATACTGCTTCGGGAGAACCTCCACAGCTAGAGACCACCGTTCTATTTTCCTGTTACCCTCGCTCGACCCAGCTACACTCTTATTACCTGAAAGGAATTGTGAAGCAAAAGGGTGAGCACAACTAGCTCAGTAAAGAATATCATGACTAAAGATAATTAAATTATCAATAGCCTTCATCAATAATAAATCAGAGATTTAGAACATATGGTAAATGATAAAAATTTCAACCATAGTTGCAGCGGAACGAGCAATCCATTAGAAGAGTCAAATAGACCATAAAGTCTATTATCTTCTCCATGTTAAAAGTCCACCAACAATGTTTTATCCCTGTAACATCAATCAACAGTTCCTTTCCACAATCATATGAATAACTCATAATCATAATTGTGATTCTAAATTTCACATCCAATACGAAGATAATTTTCATCACCTGTCTTTACCTGAAACATCAAAGATCATGGTTACACCAAATCACATTTTCTGTTCATAATCATAATAATAACTTCATCTTTGCACTACGGCCAAAGATATTCATTTGTATCACCAGTTGGTCATGTTTATCTCAACATCTGTTCATCTTTGCACTACTGGCCAAAGATATTCAACAACATATCATCTTTGCACTACGGGCCAAAGATATTCATCAACAATTCATCTTTGCACTACAGGCCAAAGATATTCATCAACAATTCATCTTTGCACTACAGGCCAAAGATATTCATCAATATTTCATCTTTGCACTACAGGCCAAAGATATTAATATCTCAAAGAAATATATAATCATTTCAGAATTTATATAAACAATAATTATAACCATGTTGATCATTTCACCTTTGCACTTAAGCTAAAGATATTCAATTATAAATTCAATGGTCATGATCATACCAGTCAACAATTCAACTTTGCACTACAGGCCAAAGAGAACCCTAGTCATGATCATACCAATAATCTACCCATCTTTACACTCCAGTGAAAGAGAAATTCAACATCAGGGTTATAAAAATGTTATATATGATAATAAAATCAATATAATCAACATATAGATTTAATCTCAAGAGTAATATTCATAAATCAACTATAATTTGGTTAGAAAAAGAAACCAATTTTGTCGTGAATAGTAACTCGTGAATAGTAACTCATGAATAGTAACTCGTGAATAGTAACTCATGAATAGTAACTCGTGAATAGTAACCTCGACTCAAAAAGGTAGAAATTCCACAATAAAATCTATACCAATATTTCGGTATAATGATATTGAAAGAATAACATTTCTTAAGCTTATAAACAATTTATTTAAATTGTTTACACTTTACTAATTAATGCATTTAATCATCATAAAATGTCAACTCTTAAGATTTCATCAACAATAACCAAAACCCTCATCAAAAATCTGCATATACCTCATATAGGATTCTCAAGCCATAAAATCCTATTTTCAATTTTCTTACTTCACATAACATATTTAATTCATTTACTCATAACTAGTCCATTTTCATGAAAAATACCAAATCAGTTCCAAAAATATTTCTTTTCTGGGATTTAGCATAATATAGTCCCATATTGAACATATATTTTTCTCAGAATTTTTAAAACTCATTTACTATTTTTCATATGGCCAAAACCACCGAATATTTAGACATTTATCAAAAATTATACTTTTGTCTAAAAATTCTGAAATTTACAGAGTATACTTCTATCATATACATGTACTTCCAATAAAAATTTCATCAATTTTGGAGTTAACCACAAGGAATTATAAGCGGTTACTTTTAAAATAGTCTTTTCTCATAAAATTCATAACTCTCAATCTATACATCCAAAAATCACCATTTTTGGACACAATCAAGAAAACTCATCAAAATATCATTTCAAATTTTTCCAGAAATTTTGAAGATCAGAAAAATTACGAAACTGAAAATCATAACAACCCTTAAAATCCATTACTATCCCTTACCTCAAAAGAGCAGTACTTCTGACTGGATATCGGATATGATGCTGAAGGAAACTTGCACTAATGAATAGCAACTCACCAAGTATCTAAAAACTCACAAAATATACTTCATAATATAGAGAGAGAAAGAGAGAAAGCTTATGTTTTTGGTGTGATTTTCAATTCTAACTTAGCCCTCTATTTATAGGAAAATTTTGGTAGGTTTGACCTGCAACCTGATGGCTTTACCTGCTACTATTCCCACCCACCACATTTGAAATATAATTCAGCACATTTCTTCACCAACCACAAGTGGGGCCCACCAATTCTAGAATTTTCCACCAAAATGATAAACTCCGAAAATTCAACAATTTCTGAACCAGTCATCTCGTAAAATTCATAATAAATCATACGTTCATTTTTAACGGTTCAAAATTTGTGGGCATATACTCAACTTATATATGTATAACATATCCAAAAATTACCACGATCCAACGGTCGGATTAAAAATTATAACCCCCGCAAAATATCTCAAAAACCCTAATTTTTAATACCTCCATTCCGACAAAAATACGGATAAAAATCTCAACATTAACTCCTTCATTTTTTAACCACAAAAATATATCCCTCATTTATATCCACATAAAATAAATATTTTCTTATCATATGAATCAATAATTAATTATTCACAAATAATATTACAGAATCACATTTATGACAACCAGGCCGTTCCCAGGAAAGAGGGGGCTTTCCAATAAGGATTTCTCCTTACTGGCGCGCAATTAGATGACCAAACCTCTCCTTAGACAGAACTTTCTAGACATTGCCAATAATGCTATCTAATAATATTATTCAAATAATATGAATTATTGATCTGATAATGGAAAATACTGTGCAGCAACAATTATTGAACAACAATAATACAAAATTTCAACGTAGCAATTATTGAATCAATAAAATAAAATATTGAACAGTAATTACTGTAACAATTATTGAGTAGTGCCTTCTTACGTAAGAATCAATAATTTCAAAAATACTATGCAATACCGTGTGCTACTGTGCAATAACGCGTATTACTGTATTTTAACCACCGGGTATTCCAACAGTGTTAACGGTAACAACTACGCCGTTATTTGTAAAAACTCAAATTTATCGTTTTCTTCATCCGACAGTTATTCTGTTATGGGGCCCACAAATGGCTGCGCCGTCGTACGAATATTCCCCGACAGAAAGAATATTCCACGACCAAACGAATATTCCCCGACAACAATGATTATTTTATAACCACTTGCTTATTTTGAAAAAAAGTCATATTTCACTCATAACTTTAAACTTTTATCAATTTAACCATTTACTGAATAGTAATTATAAGAAAAATTGAATACTTTTATTTCATAAAATTCGGGGTCTTACAATCTCCCCTCCTTATGAAATTTCGTCCCCGAAATTTACGTACCTGGTATTTCAAAGAGTTGAGAATACCTTGCTTTCATTTCAGATTCCATCTTCCTTATCATCATGATTTCTCCATTGCTCATCTCTTGTATTTCAGATATCTTTCTAGAATACAGCTTCAAAACAAGGGTTAATTTAACAAATTAACATATCACATAATATCTCGATATTATGACTGACCAACAAATAAGCTTAGGTAGGACACACTAGCGAATGATTTACTCATCTCTTCCCTCCTAGTTGTATTCCCCGATCTCCGCCAGAGATCATATCCCTAAGCTCTGATACCACCTGTGACATTGGACACCATCATGTGTCAGCACCTCACAAAGGTACCTATCAGCTTGCCACCGCAGAACGGCGTCCCCTACGGAGAGTCTGGCTTCGGTGCATCCCCCATCAACAGGAAGTCACCAGCGAGAGGCTCGGGGCTCTTTACTTATAGCTCTGATACCACCTGTGACAATCCCAAAATAGGTCCATTCCATCCAACCCATTCTGAGTCGTCAAATACATGGTATAGAAAATAACTACAACTTTATTACAACAATTGTCGTGCAAAATACAATAACACATATGCTGTGAGTTTGGATACAAATATATACCAAATGTGACATTGGACACCATCATGTATCAGTACCTCACAAAGACACCTTACATAAAGGTATAGTCAAAAACTGTTTTAGAAATTAGAATCTTTGGGAAGTGCTCAAGGAAACCTTCGTACATGGGAGGCCATGCTTCTAGGTTATGATAGATATCATATGGCCACAGAATTATCCTTGGTTGACCCAATAGACCCCAAAGAAAAACAAGAAGGTTACTATCGTATTCTTCCCAATAGTGAGTCTTCTCTTGACTTATCATTATCTCCACTGTCTCTAATTGAGAATTATACTTCAAACAAACACCAAGATTATATAGGTAGTGCTCGTAGATATACTCGACAAGTGGATATGCACAACCATGTCTTATGATGACACGAGGTTGTGTGTCGTTAGACATCTTTTATGATAGTGGCAAAACATCCTTCCAACGTTGGGTTCGCTTCACCCTAGATGATTCACCAAATATAACTACTAAATGAACTTTTCTATACTGCTTCGGGAGAACCTCCACAGCTAGAGACCACCGTTCTATTTTCCTGTTACCCTCGCTCGACCCAGCTACACTCTTATTACCTGAAAGGAATTGTGAAGCAAAAGGGTGAGCACAACTAGCTCAGTAAAGAATATCTTGACTAAAGATAATTAAATTATCAATAGCCTCCATCAATAATAAATCAGAGATTTAGAACATATGGTAAATGATAAAAATTTCAACCATAGTTGCAGCGGAACGAGCAATCCATTAGAAGAGTCAAATAGACCATAAAGTCTATTATCTTCTCCATGTTAAAAGTCCACCAACAATGTTTTATCCCTGTAACATCAATCAACAGTTCCTTTCCACAATCACATGAATAATTCATAATCATAATTGTGATTCTAAATTTCACATCCAATACGAAGATAATTTTCATCACCTGTCTTTACCTGAAACATCAAAGATCATGGTTACACCAAATCACATTTTCTGTTCATAATCATAATAATAACTTCATCTTTGCACTACGGCCAAAGATATTCATTTGTATCACCAGTTGGTCATGTTTATCTCAACATCTGTTCATCTTTGCACTACTGGCCAAAGATATTCAACAACATATCATCTTTGCACTACGGGCCAAAGATATTCATCAACAATTCATCTTTGCACTACAGGCCAAAGATATTCATCAACAATTCATCTTTGCACTACAGGCCAAAGATATTCATCAATATTTCATCTTTGCACTACAGGCCAAAGATATTAATATCTCAAAGAAATATATAATCATTTCAGAATTTATATAAACAATAATTATAACCATGTTGATCATTTCACCTTTGCACTTAAGCTAAAGATATTCAATTATAAATTCAATGGTCATGATCATACCAGTCAACAATTCAACTTTGCACTACAGGCCAAAGAGAACCCTAGTCATTATCATACCAATAATCTACCCATCTTTACACTCCAGTGAAAGAGAAATTCAATATCAGGGTTATAAAAATGTTATATATGATAATAAAATCAATATAATCAACATATAGATTTAATCTCAAGAGTAATATTCATAAATCAACTATAATTTGGTTAGAAAAAGAAACCAATTTTGTCGTGAATAGTAACTCGTGAATAGTAACTCATGAATAGTAACTCGTGAATAGTAACTCATGAATAGTAACTCGTGAATAGTAACCTCGACTCAAAAAGGTAGAAATTCCACAATAAAATCTATACCAATATTTCAGTATAATGATATTGAAAGAATAACATTTCTTAAGCTTATAAACAATTTATTTAAATTGTTTACACTTTACTAATTAATGCATTTAATCATCATAAAATGTCAACTCTTAAGATTTCATCATCAATAGCCAAAACCCTCATCAAAAATCTGCATATACCTCATATAGGATTCTCAAGCCATAAAATCCTATTTTCAATTTTCTTACTTCACATAACATATTTAATTCATTTACTCATAACTAGTCCATTTTCATGAAAAATATCAAATCAGTTCCAAAAATATTTCTTTTCTGGGATTTAGCATAATATAGTCCAATATTGAACATATATTTTTCTCAGAATTTTTAAAACTCATTTACTATTTTTCATATGGCCAAAACCACCGAATATTTAGACATTTATCAAAAATTATACTTTTGTCTAAAAATTCTGAAATTTACAGAGTATACTTCTATCATACACATGTACTTCCAATAAAAATTTCATCAATTTTGGAGTTAACCACAAGGAATTATAAGCGGTTACTTTTAAAATAGTCTTTTCTCATAAAATTCATAACTCTCAATCTATACATCCAAAAATCACCATTTTTGGACACAATCAAGAAAACTCATCAAAATATCATTTTGAATTTTTCCAGAAATTTTGAAGATCAGAAAAATTACAAAACTGAAAATCATAACAACCCTTAAAATCCATTACTATCCCTTACCTCAAAAGAGCAGTACTTCTGACTGGATATCGGATATGATGCTGAAGGAAACTTGCACTAATGAATAGCAACTCACCAAGTATCTAAAAAACTCACAAAATATACTTCATAATATAGAGAGAGAAAGAGAGAAAGCTTATGTTTTTGGTGTGATTTTCAATTCTAACTTAGCCCTCTATTTATAGGAAAATTTTGGTAGGTTTGACCTGCAACCTGATGGCTTTACCTGCTACTATTCCCACCCACCACATTTGAAATATAATTCAGCACATTTCTTCACCAACCACAAGCGGGGCCCACCAATTCTAGAATTTTCCACCAAAATGATAAACTCCGAAAATTCAACAATTTCTGAACCACTCATCTCGTAAAATTCATAATAAATCATACGTTCATTTTTAACGGTTCAAAATTTGTGGGCATATACTCAACTTATATATGTATAACATATCCAAAAATTACCACGATCCAACGGTCGGATTAAAAATTATAACCCCCGCAAAATATCTCAAAAACCCTAATTTTTAATACCTCCATTCCGACAAAAATACGGATAAAAATCTCAACATTAACTCCTTCATTTTTTTAACCACAAAAATATATCCCTCATTTATATCCACATAAAATAAATATTTTCTTATCATATGAATCAATAATTAATTATTCACAAATAATATTACAGAATCACATTTATGACAACCAGGCCGTTACCAGGAAAGAGGGGGCTTTCCAATAAGGATTTCTCCTTACTGGCGCGCAATTAGATGACCAAACCTCTCCTTAGACAGAACTTTCTAGACATTGCCAATAATGCTATCTAATAATACTATTCAAATAATATGAATTATTGATCTGATAATGGGAAATACTGTGCAGCAACAATTATTGAACAACAATAATACAAAATTTCAACGTAGCAATTATTGAATCAATAAAATAAAATATTGAACAGTAATTACTGTAACAATTATTGAGTAGTGCCTTCTTACGTAAGAATCAATAATTTCAAAAATACTATGCAATACCGTGTGCTACTGTGCAATAACGCGTATTACTGTATTTTAACCACCGGGTATTCCAACAGTGTTAACGGTAACAACTACGCCGTTATTTGTAAAAACTCAAATTTATCGTTTTCTTCATCCGACAGTTATTCTGTTATGGGGCCCACAAATGGCTGCGCCGTCGTACGAATATTCCCCGACAGAAAGAATATTTCACGACCAAACGAATATTCCCCGACAACAATGATTATTTTATAACCACTTGTTTATTTTGAAAAAAAGTCATATTTCACTCATAACTTTAAACTTTTATCAATTTAACCATTTACTGAATAGTAATTATAAGAAAAATTGAATACTTTTATTTCATAAAATTCGGGGTCTTACACATTATATACAAGGCAAGTTTATACCATATGTCAGACTCATTTACAAACATATTTAAGTCGTCTATGCATGCTCACAGGGTTCGTTAAGGTTTGTTCTCAACACTCTAAGTTTTCATGTAAGGCATCCTATGTTAGCATGTCAGGGTTATCTATAACTAGATTCAAGCCAAAATAACATGCTCTATATAACAGAAAACAACAAAATTGGATTTATGGCTGACAGGTAGCGCAGTCGTGCCACTTCGGTACATACACAAACAAGCCCTTGTTTTACCAGAACTTGAAAATCCAAGCAACCAATCCTTCATTCAACATGCTTACAATTAAACACATTCTTTCCATACATGCATATAAACTCCAATAACACACGGTTATCGACTTACAATCAAAGTAACAAGAAGTTTAGACAATCTTCTAAGATTTTCCAAATTTGAAATCACAAACAACTTAAGTAATATTACCTCTTGAAGTTTGGATTTACTAACTCCAACCTCTGATTAATCTATAAGCTCAGCAACTCACTCTCTACTTAACTTAACAGATAATTTGCAACTTGAAAAATGAAGAGGGAAGCTTCAATTTATAGACAAACTATTGCCCAAATTAGGGCTTTTTCTTGGAATGAAACCAAGAGGAAGAAGAAGAATCCACTAGTTATGAGGGATTTGGTGAAAAATAGATACCAACTTCATATCCTCCACTCTTCTAGCCATTATCACCTTCTCTAGCCTTTTATTGTTTTCCAGTAAAGCGGAGATATGTAAGACCCCAACTTTTATGAATAAAGATGAATTTTCTATAAATATCATTTTTAAATATTATGGAGTGAATTTGATATAATGTTATAGTTGTGGGTAATATTTATAAATTTTGTAAAGTACACAAGTTGTTATATAATATTCGATTGGTCGGGGAATATTCATTTTAACAGGGAATATTCGTACGACGACACAATTATTGGTGGACCCCACAACGAAATTATTGTCGAATTGAGAAAATGACAAAAATTTCTTTTTATAAATAACGGCGAAAGTTTTACCGTTAACTGTTGGAATTCCTGGTGGTTAAAATACAGTAATACGCGTTGTTGCACAGTAGCACGCGGTATTGCACTGTATTTTTGAATTATTGATTCTTACGTAAGAAGGCATTACTTAATAATTGTTACAGTAATTACTGTTCAATATTTTACTTTATTTTCTATTATCAGATCAATAATTCATATTATTTGAATAATATTATTAGATAACATTATTGGCAATGTCTAGAAAGTTATGTCAAAAAGAGGTTTGGTCACCTAATTGCGCGCCAATAAGGAGAAATCTTTATCGAAAAGTCCCCTCTTTCCTGGGAGCGGCCTGGTTGTCATTATTGTGATTCTGTAATATTATTTGTAAATAATTATTTATTAATTTATATGATAAGAAAATATTTATTCAATGTGGAGTTAAACTGAGGAATTTTTAGCATGTGACATTTGTTGAAAGTTGGTATTTTATCTTTTTCGATAAAATAATTCATTCAAATATATTATTATAATATTACATTATAGTAGTATGATGTAATTATATAATAGTACGTTTTTTTATAATTTGAATGGTAACATTATTATAGTAAATTCATGGTATAAAAGTAAAAGGAGGTGGAAGAGAACAAATTAAATTTAAATTCTTATGATGTAAGCGATGATGTCATCGGACGATGATGTAAGCGATGATGTCATCGGACGAAGAGGTAAGCAGTGATGTAATATGATCGATGATGTCAGCGATGATGTCATAAATTATGGCGAAAAGACTATTTTACCCTTACTCTGCCAAGCCTATAAATAGAAGCTCATTTCTTCATTATTTTTTACTAATTCATTCAAGCTATAGAGAGAGAAAGAAGAAGAGTATTCTGTTACTACACTATTGCAGTATCCAATCTCCTACTAAGGTAAGGGGTATTATTTCTTTCGTATTCGTAAGGGATATTATTTTTGTTCAATATTCGCTTGAAATAATGTTTTCATCCATACTCTGTAGTATGTAAGTAATATTATTTCGTTTCAGATTCTGAATTCTATACTCGTTTTTATTAAAGTTCTGAATTCTATACTCCATAAAATTTGTAGAATATCATTGATATTTGCGCTTCATCCAGTATCTTTTCATGAAAATATTATCCTGAGCATTCTTGATAAGTTTTAACTTTTTCATGCCAGAGTACTATTCACGGGATTACTATTCCCGAAATACTATTCACGAGATACTATTCACTCGAGTACTATTCACCCGTGGTACTATTCATAATAAAAATGGATTCATTTTCAGTCCAAATCATTTTTGGTACAATATTATTCTTGAATTTTACTCCACAAAGCAGTATCATGTTGACAATTTGGACGTTATTGATTTCTGGATAAATTAAATTATAAATCTTTAAAAATTTATCCTTAAACTTGTTTTTATTGAATTCTTATATCATTGTCATCATCCCTTTGTTTATATTATGTTGAAAGTCATCTGTGGCCTGTAGTGCATAGATGGACTTGGTATGATTATGACCAGGGATTATTAGGTATAATCATGACCGTAATGTTACAAATGAGGTGGTAAAAGTCCTCATTGGCCAGCAGTGCATTGATGGACAGTTGTTGGTATGATCATGACCATTGATGAATGCACGAATATTCTTGGCCCGTAGTGCACGGATAATTTGTGCTCATGATACTAATGAATATCATTGGCCGTAGTGCAGGGATGATGTGGATTATTTATTAAGCTGAGTCTCAGCGATAAAAGTGATAAAAAACCTTTTAAATCATAGAAGATAGTAGATTTTATTCTCTACTTGACTCTTCTAATAGATTGCTTGTTCTGCTGCAGTTAAACTTGATGTTTATTATATTTTATCAGTTTAACACTGTTGAAGACTAACGATAATTTATTCTCTATTATATTAGTCATAAAATTTCTTACTGGGATAGTTGAGCTCACCCTTTGCTTTCATTGTTCTCTTCAGAAAATGAGAATGTAGCAGGGACTAGTCGGGGAACGGAGTGACGGTCCAGATGTTTGCATTAGTAGTCCTCACTATTCTATGAAATAGTGTAATAATAAATATAATGAGGACTTATTTTGAGTTTGAATACTGTCTAGAAGACAATATTTGTATTAAAACTCAAAGCTTATGTTGTGTCGTATTCTACACAACACTTAAACAGTTGTATAAATTAAGTTTGTTTTTGTATTCTGTACCATGTATTTGGCGACTCAGAATGAGTGATGTATACCTATTTTGGGGGTGTCACAAGATAGCTTAGGCTACTGGCCTTTTACATGAACGAAGGAAAAGGAACACAGATTTTGGGACAAGCACTACCATTCAGTAAAATGGTTGAAGTATACTTAGGTTTATTTCTTTTTTGGCTTATAATTTCACAATTGATAACTAAATGTTATTTCCTAGGTTTTAGTTATGGTTACATATACACAAAATCATATAATCTATGTTGATATGCCCCTAAAATAGGTCTGCACAACCCATTCTGAGTCGCCAAATACATGGTACAGAAACTAAATACAAACTTCATTAATACAACTGTCGTGCAAAATACGACAACATATATGCTGTGAGTTTTAATACAAATATTGTCTTGTAGACAATATCCAAACTCAAATAAAGTCCTCATTACAATTATTGATACACTATTTTACAAAATAGTGAGGACTGCTATAGTAATCGTCTTGAACCATCATTCCACACCCCGACTAGTCCCACCTATATTCTCGCCTCTTGAGAAGAACAATGGAACCAAAAGAAAAAGGGTGAGCTTAACTAGCCTAGTAAATAATATTATGACTAAGATATTGTAGAACAAATTATCCTTAGTCCTCAACAGGGAAAAAATATGATAGAATACAATAGACAACAAGTTTTAGATCAACAACTGCAGCGAAAATAACAATCCATTAGAAGAGTCAAGTAGAGCATGATGTCTACTATCTTCCATGATTTAAAAGTCCATCATCAATATTTTATCCTTGTAACATCAATCAATAATTATTTCTAATCAACGAATTATCTATGCACTACGAGCCAAAGATAATCGTTTGTTTCACCAGTGATCATGATAATGCCAAGCACCTGTCCATCTTTGCACTATGGGCCAAATATATCAATCAACAGTTCATCTTTGCACTATGGGCCAAAGATATTCATCAATCAATAGTTCATCTTTGCACTACGGGCCAAAGATAACTTTCAACATAATTTAAGTCTGAGAATTATGATAATAACATAAAGAATGAATCAAGTGAGATCATAACATGGATTTAACTACAAGAATAATATTCATAAAAGACAACTTAGACAAAGAAAATAAATTAAATTCTGTTGTGAACCGTACTCATGAATAGTGCCCATAAACAGTATCGTATGAATAGTACTCAGACATTAAAAGATTAAAATTTAATAAGAAATTGCAGACCAATATTCTAGTGAAATGATATTAGATGAAGCGCAATCCTTAAGAAATTTCTAATCATTTCAAGAATTATAGAAGCAATACTTACCATAGTAAGTTTAAGTTTAGGAATACGAGATGAAATAATATCGCTTACGTAATATGGAGTATGAAAGAAAATGATATCCCTTACGAGTATGGAAGGAAATAATATCATTTACTAGTATTGAAAGAAAATAACATTCTTTACGAGAAAAAAAAATAATATTATTTATCTTAATAGGAAAGTAGTTCTAACTGAAATAAAGGAGATTATGTTGAGGAAATCTTGCACTGTTATCAACCCTCAAAATATCCTTATACTCGCAAGAAATATGCTCAATATTATAGAGAGAGAATTTTCTAATTCAGGTGTGAGTTTCATTGTTTAACTAAGCAACCTATTTATAGGAAAGTGGTAGCACACCACTTCTGACAAATCTTACATACAAACATTAGTTTTGAAAACACGCAGCACACCTCTTTGAAAAGGAGAGTTCAATTTCAAAATGACAACTCCCTCATTTATTCACATGTTTAAAACATTTAACAATTATTAAAAATATATCCAAATTCAATTTTCTCTCTTCCATCTCATTTTATTCTTATACCATAAATTTATTATAATAATATTACCATTTAAATTATAAAACTATACTATTATATTATCATATTATATTATTATAATGTAATATTATAATAATATATTTAAATAAATATATTATCGGATAAGATAAATATGGTTTCATAGAAAAATATAACAAACTTTCGACAAATGTCTCATTCTAAAATTTCCCAATTTATATCAAAATTGAAGAAATATTTATTTACCAAATTCATCAATTATTTACAATTCTTCAATAGTTATTTCTAATTAATATTATAGATTCACATTACTAACAACCAGATCGTTCCCAGAAAGAGGGGATTTTCCGATAAGGATTTCTCCTTACTAGCGCGCAATTATATAAACTAACCCCTTTTCTCGACAGAACTTTCTAAACATTATCAATAATGCTATCTAATAGTATCATTTCAATAATATGAGTTACTGTGTCGTGACAATTATTGAATCAATTTTGTAAATTACTACTCAATTATCACTGTAGCAATTATTATATCAATAATATGAAATACTGTACAATTTTTACTGTATCAATTATTGAGTGACTTCTTACGTAAGAATCAATAATCAGAGATACTGTGTAATACCGTGCGTCACTGTGCAACCACGCATATTACTGTACTTTTATCACCGGGTATTTCAACAGTTTTAACGGTAAAAGTTTTGTCGTTATTTTTATAATTTATGTCGCTTTGTATAGCCGACAGTTATTCCGTTATGTGGTCCACTAATGATTGCGCCATCGTACGGACATTCCCTGACAAAAAGAATATCTCCCGACCAAAACGAATATTCCCCGACAAAATGAATATTTTATAACCACTTGCTTATTTTGCAAAATTTGCACATTTCACCCATAACTAAAACATTATATCAAATTAACACCTTATTATCCAAAATAATAATTAGAGAAATTAAATCTTTATTCATAAAAAGTTGGGGTCTTACACATGTACATTGGGTTAGTCCAAATAATATTTAAATTGGGTTGGAATATAAGTAGTTGGGTGCTAACAACCCATTATTTCCACATAACTTTATTATTTCAATTACCCATAAACATTGAAATAAATATTTAATAGTAAAAATTTATTTACATGAATTTTTTTCCATATATTTAAATTATACATTTAATTGTCCCACCATACCCCATGATGTCGCATAAGCTCCTTCATATAATTTAGTATATAGTTTTATATAATATTTATTCATGTTTTAAATGTCACACCACATTTCATATTTAACGAGGAACTTTATTATATATATATGACTACACATTACATGCTAATGTTACACGTTATATTATATTTAATGCATGATGCAACTTTATTGAATTATTTATATAATCACACGTCACATGTAACTTCTTCGTAACAATTAATAAAATAAAATACTAATTAATTAAATCATTCCTTCATTAATTTCTTATTTCATCCATTTGTCTACCATCATGCCACACAAGGCATATTACATAAACTTAAATTAAGCTTTTCATTATTTCTCCCACCTTTCTCAATTATCAGATTTAATTCAAATTAATTGAATTATCACAACTCATGACACTAATATATATATATATATATATATATATATATATATATATATATATATATATATATATTCAAATAATTATTCAAACCTTTATTATTTTCAATATTAAAATTATTTATGATTGGTTATTTATTTTGTAATAATGATGATGTACTTGATAATGAGACATCAAGACGAAAGATTATAAACTGAGAATAGTAATTGTTGGAGCGTGATTATTAGGGCCCAAATTATATGATGGGTCAAAGTTCACGTAGAGGTATTTACCCTGCGTAGAAATCTAATTTGGCAGTTGAATATTTTAAGAAATCCAATATTCATAGTTATATTTAATTTTCAACTCCTAAGAAAAGTGTCGGGACATGTTCCGACTTCCTTTCTTTAAGGAGATTCAATTCAATCCCATCAAGGAATTATGCCTAATGAGAAATTCTATTCCTATACGGGGAAGGAGGTGTAATCACTATAAATACAAAGTTATACTTTGGATCTCAAGTATACTTATAACACTAGAGCATTAAGTCTCCGTTGTTAAAACCTTATTCTCACATCGGAGTTTTTCCCCGGCGGCACAAGCCGTCAAACTTCACGTGTGATTTCATTTCTGTGCATGATTGGAGGCGCTTTTGGTGATTGAACGTGTGATTTCGTTTTTGTGCATAATTGGACGTGCTTTTAGTGATTGAGGCACGTAGACAAATTTTGTCGTTAACAGTAATGATGTACTTAATTATGAATTATTTTGTGTTACTCAAAAAGTGGGGCTTTCACAAAAAATAGATTTTGTCATGCAGAGCTACAAATAAGACTTGGTTTTTTTATATTAAAATAAAATCACCCTAATAAGGTGTAAACTTTGAGCCCAATACATGATGATCAGAATATATTATTAAAAGAAAACTCAATTGGACAATTAATCAATTCATATTTGTTAACAAGGTATCAAAGTTGGTAATGAAGCATCAAAAGGAAATATCATAAATTAAGAACTAATGAAAATGAGGAAATATGTGAATGGAGAATATTCTGTTAAAGATGAAACTTAATGTTTTGAATGGGACGACAAAACTACCCATGGAACAATTCATTTATTTAGACTAGTCATTGGGACATATTGTTTATAACTTGAAATGTATAAATTAAATCATGATGATTTACAAGTGTAATACCAGGTTGTAAAGGTTGCAGATTTTGAAAATGGGAAGAATTAATGTATTAATTGTGACGCCCCCAAAACAAGTATACTGTCTTCTACACAGTATTCAAATACGACAAAATATAAACTGAGAGTTTTAAAACGAATACTGTCTTCTACACAGTATTCAACTCAAATGGAGTCCTCAATAAAATTATTATCACACTATTTCATAGAATAGTGAAGACTACTAATGCTACCATCTGGACCGACACTCCGTTCCCCGACTAGTCCCGGCTACGTTCTCATTTCCTGAATAGGACAATGAAAGCAAAAGGGTGAGCTCAACTAGCCCAGTAAGAAATATTATGACTAAGATAATGCTAAATAATTTATCGTTAGCCTTCAACAGTGTTAAACTTATAAAATATAACAAACATCAAGTTTAACTGCAGCGGAACAAGCAATCCATTAGAAGAGTCAAGTAGAGAATAAAATCTACTATCTTCTATGATTTAAAAGGTTTTTCATCACTTTTATCGCTGAGACTCAGCTTAATAAATAATCCACATCATCCCTGCACTACGACCAATGATATTCATTAGTATCACGACCACAAATTATCCATGCACTACGGGCCAATGAGGACTTTTATCACATCATTTGTAATATTACAGTCATGATTATACCGAATAATCCCTGGTCATAATCATACTAAGTCCATCTATGCACTACAGGCCACAGATGACTTTCAACATAATATAAACATGAGGATGATGATAATGATATAAGAATTCAATTAAATAAGTTCAAGGATAAATTTTTAAAGATTTATAATTTAATTTATCTAGAAATCAATAACGTCCAAATTGTCAACATGATACTGTTTTGTGGAGTAAAATTCAAGAATAATATTGTACCAAAAATAATTTGGACCGAAAACGAATCAATTTTTATCATGAATAGTACCCCGGATGAATAGTACTCGAGTAAATAGTATCCCGTGAATAGTACTTTGGGAATAGTAACCCCGTGAATAGTACTCCGGCATGAAAAAGTTAAAACTTATCAAGAATGCTCAGAATAATATTTTCATGAAAAGATACTGGGTGAAGCGCAAATAGCAAGGATATTCTACTAATTTCATGGAGTATAGAAGCCAAAATTTTAACAAACGAGTATAGAATTCGAAATCTGAAACGAAATAATATTACTTACATACTACAGAGTATGGAAGAAAATATTATTTCAAGCGAATATTGAACAAAAATAACATCCCTTACTAATACGAAATAAATAATGCTCCTTACCTTAGTAGGAGTTTGGATACTAAAATAGTGTAGTAACAGAATACTCTTCTTCTTTCTCTCTGATTCTCTCTCTATAGAATTCTCTTTTGAGTCGTAGTGAATTGGTGAGAATAAAAGAAGAAATAAGCTTTTATTTATAGAAGATTTCTAGCTTAACCCTTACAATATAAAGAGGCAAGTGGCTTGACGACTGGTGATGTGAAAAGAAAACTGGTTTGACGCCTGTAATGTAAAACGACAATTGCTCGATGCCTGTAATGTGAAAAGACAATTGGTCGACGTCTGTAATGTGAAACGACAATTGGTTCGACGCCTGCAATATGAAACGCCAAGTGGTTTGACGTCTGGTAAAGGCAATTACTATTGGCGAAAGTGACTCTTAGATGATGATATATAGGCCCCATAGAATAAACCAAACTTACCACAAACGTCTCATAACAAACTTCTTATTTATATCAAAGATTGAATAAATATTACCACAAATCATTTTATCTTAAATCAATACATTTTTAATCTTCCAACAATTATTCATCATTAATATTATAACTCACAATATTTAACAACCAGATTATTTTCAAGAAAGAGGGGGCTTTCCGATAAGGATTTCTCCCTATTGGCACGCAATTAGGTGACCAAACCTCTCCTCGACAGAACTTTCTAGACATCGTCAATATTGCAAATAATAATATGAATAACTTTGTCGTCTCAATTATTGATTTAATAATATTAAATATTATGCAGATGATACTGTGACAATAATTGAATCAGTAATATGAGATATTATGCAACAATTATTGTAGCAATAATTGAGTATAACTGAGTGGCTTCTTACGTAAGCATCAATAATCAATACCGTATGCTACTATGCAACCACGCGTATTACTGTACTTTTACCACCGGGTATTTCAACAGTTAACGGTAAAACTTTCGTCGTTATTTTATAAAAAAATATTTTTGTCGTTTTCTCAATTCGACAATAATTTCGTTGTGGGGTCCACCAATGATTGTGCTGTCGTACGAATATTTCCTGTTAAAATGAATATTCCCCGACCAACCGAATATAATCTAACAACTTGCGTACTTTACAAAATTTATAAATATTACCCACAACTATAACATTATATCAAATTCACTCCATAATATTCAAAAATAATATTTATAGAAAATTCATCTTTATTTTTAAAAGTTCGATATGGGGCTTTGGAAATGGGTTTTGTACCGGGTTCAAGGTCGATACAAAATTCAATTTCACGCTCTTGGGGTAGGCCAGGAAGTTCTTCAGGAAATACGTCAGGAAATTCATTAACAATAGAAATATCATTCAAAACTGACGTATTTTTGTTTAGATCCGTGACATGAGCTAAGAAAGCTTGACATCCATTTTTCAATAAACGAATAGCTTTATGGCTTGAGATGACAGTGATTGATTTTAATGGTTTGGTTGCTTGAATTCGCATAATAGGTTGGTTAGGAATATGAAAGCTAACAACCTTACGAAAATAATCAATTTTTGCATGATGAGTAGTTAACCAATCAATCCCTAGAATTACATCAAATGCAAGTATTTTGAATGAAATAAGATCGACAGGTAATGTGTGGGTACCAACTTGTACCAAACAAGACTTATAAACCGTGGATGTAATGAAGGTTTCTCCCAACGGAGTTTCAACAGATAAGTCAAAGTCTAATTTCTCCGGAGTCAAATTTAATCGTTGAGCGCAAGTAGGAGAAATAAAAGAATGGGTAGAACCGGTATCAAATAAGGTATAGACTTTGCTAGAGTTTATGATAAGCTTACCCGTGATGACCTCGTTCGGATTCCTTGCTTTCTGGGAGGTCACTACAAACGCTCTCCCTTGCACTACCGGCCTTGACTTTTCTGGGACGGCCTTTGGTGCCTCCATCCTAGCTGAACTTATTTTCGGTGAACGACAAAATCGGGCTAGGTGACCTTCTCTTCCATAATTATAACATGCTTTGGATGGCATCACGCAGTTTGGACTGATGTGTCCTTCCCCTCTGCATTTGAAGCATATGATAGGTGGTCATTCTCCTTTCTTAACAACGGGTGCTGGTGCTGACGTCTTTCCATTATTGTTGAATCTCTTCTTCTTGAAATGTCCATTCTTATTGTTTTGGCCCTGATTACCACCGAAGTGGTTACCATTTCTGGCCTGTTGACTCCCTCTACGCTTGTTGTCACCGCTTCAATGACTGCTCTCACTGGTATTATCATTTTACCGGCTGCTCTCTTTTGGTTGTGCTGACTCTTTATCGCGCTCCACTAACTGAGCCCTATTTACAACATCTGAATACAAACACAGTTTATGAGAAATAAGATGTTGATGTATCTCGGGTTTCAAACCTCTTAGAAACATCCGCATCATTCTTTCCTCATTGTCAACCAAGTGAGACGCAAACTGGGATAACTCAGCAAACTTAGCTTCGTACTGCGACACGGTCATATTGTTCTGCTCTAACTTGATGAATTCTACCTCTTTCATGTGACGAATACTTTCGGAAAAGTACTTGTCGTTGAATAGTTCTTGGAACTTCTCCCAAGACATCTTCAGTGCGGTAAGTTGAGTACGCTTTACCGATTCCCACCAGTAATATGCTCTCCTCGCAACATAAAGGTGGCAAAGGGAACCTTTTGCTCCTCGGAGCATCCCAAGACATCAAATATCTTGGTGATCTGCTTTATCCACGTCTCCGCCTTAAGTGATTTTGGTTCTCCAATAAACTCCGGTGGTCCCAGCTCCTTAAACTGTTTAGCGGTGACCGTCCGAAAGTTGCCAGTGTTTTCACCTACATTTTGGACAAGAGTCTCTCTCGCCCGATGTTGTACGAATTGCAGAAAGCTCCTAAACATTCCGTCGTTCGCCAATTAGTCGGTGTTGTTGTTCACCTGAGGATTATTGCCTTCTTGATGCACATTATCCTGGGTGTTGATTTGTGGTGACTCAACGGTCTCCTGTGCTCCATTGATATTCTCAACATTCTCGGATGTCATTTTCAAATACTGCCACAAAACAAAGGTTAATTAACATGTAACATATTATCACTATACTCTGACCGACCAATTAAATACCAAGTAAACTTAGGTAGGTCATACTAGCGAAGGAATTTGTGACAACCCGAGAATTTGAATTTTTTTTAAAATTCTAATTAATTGGTTTAAGGTTCAAAATTAGAACCTAGACAGAAAATAAGTGTATGCGTTTGATATTTTTAAGATGAAATTTTGAGGATTTCAAAATTCTATGAAGGATTTAGGTGAATTATTCAGGATTAAGGAAATACGTGAAAATATTCTGTGTATATGGTTGTATATGTGTACATATTGTGGTTAAGGGTCAAGGGTTGACCAGATAAACGATATTTGTAACAAACCCTAGGTATATATTAAGAACGTCAACGTTCGGTTAGGAAACCCTAACGAATTTTAAGAAACCCTAGAAACCGGTTCTGAAAACCCTAATTTCAGTTCTGGGTATTCGAAACCCTAATTCGATGTATGAAACCCTAATCTGGGAACTTAAATGATTATTATATTGCTCAAGTGCTATTAATTATAATGTTAATTAGGGTAAAGCTTAGGTATTTAGCAAACCCTAATTTCAAATTTATTAAACCTTGATTTCGGGATTAGAAACCCTAATTTCTGGTTTAGGAACCCTAATTTCTAAATAGGGGAAAATCTAAGTGTTAATTAAATAATTTTAATGTTAATTAGGAAATATTAATCATAATTTTCAAGTTATAGTTAATTAGAAAACCCTAATCTAATTACGAAAATCGAATTTCTAATTTAGGAAAAAAATTAATTTTCTATTAGAAACCCTAATTCGTGGGTTGTAAACCCTAATGACCATTTTGACCCTAATTGCTTAATTAGCAATTTTAATTAGGATATGTTAATCCTAATTAGCAAGATTTAATTACAATTAGAAAATTCTAATTATAATTTAGAAATATTAATTTTCTATTTTTAAAAATCTAAATTTGGAAAATGTTAGAAACTAATTTGCTAAACTTAAGGGTCAAACCCTAAGGGTTCCAAACCCCAAACCCCTTAGGTTTGATCAAAGGTCAAGAATGCCATTAATATGATTACAAAATGACTAAAATGCCCTTTTCTTAATCTTAAGCAAAAGATATGGCAATCTTGGTGACTCACTACTCTAATGTTTATCTCATGTGCCTTAAATAATTACAAGATCAGATTTGAGGACACCTAGCAACATTAGATGCATTGAATCATGCCAAATAAATAGATTAAAGAGAGAGAAAATAGTTGCTTACATTTTCATTTGTCACCAAGCCACTCTTTCTCTATATTTCGGGTTTAAGAGTGAGAGGGGGATGATAAACAAAGTCAGAATCAGTTCTTAGCAAAATAAAAACAGATTCATAGATCAGAACCAAAGATCAAGCTTGAATGAGGTATAAACCCTAATTTTTGTAAATCACATGATTTTATGTTAATGATTGGTTAGAGTTGTGTTATAAGGTGTCATTTAGAGATCTGGGTTGATGGATCATGGATCCATAACATCTAGATGCTCGAATCTAAAGATTTATCAAATCTGGAAAAGTTGGAAATAGTTGTCTGACAGCCATATGTCAGACCCTCTAAATCTGTGTGTGTTATCTTTCTTGTGTGTTTTATGTTTTGCTTATGTGCTCTGACATGAGGGCTTGGATCTGAAACTGGAAACACGACCAGATCATGCATATGCTGAGAGATACGAGCAATCAAACTGCGTTGACCGGCCACGAATTCTGGTTTCTGGGTAACCCAGAAACCCAGAAATTTCTGACAAGCTTTTGCAAGCTTCTGATCTTGCGTCTGGTAATGATTTAGGACATTTTGTTGGTTTAATCGTGTAGCCGGACATGAAGACTACATGCAGAAGGCTTTATTTCACTCATATCCTTAACATATTCGTAGTTAATGATGGTCAAATGACCGTTGACCATATGACCTGATGAAGATTCTGGGAAAAACCCAGATATTCAAGAACCGTGTCCTGACCCCTAGTTTGACCGGCCTTAATCTCTTAGATTAGGTGTTGTTATGATGTTCTGATGTTATGTAGTTATACCATCTCATGTGTTATACAAGACTGCACCAATAGATTACACAAAACAAGTTTAGGAGGTTATGATTAATAGGTTCAAAGTAGGGACCTTTAAATCTGGAAAATCCAGAATTCTAAGAACAGCTTTGTCAGGCTTTTTAGAAGTCTAGATCTTGTTTGTATGATGCATTATAACCATGATGATGGTTAGATCATGTAGTATTGCATCAATACTACAGGATCCGACCATTATCAAGCCCAGAAATCGACCGGAACCCAGATTTATTTGTGGTCAAACATACCAACTCGATGACTAGCACGAATTTCCGGAAATGCTCAAGAACACGTGAAGAACACCAACAGCGACGGATTTGTCGCCTAAGACCCCTTTAGCGGCACTTAATTACTGAAAATTATTTAATTTAATTAATAAATTGATAAAAATGGTTTTAATTATTAAAAATACAAAATAAATTCTGAAAAATTATTTTAAAGTCTAAAAAATAGTTTTTAATTATTTAGAGTATATTTCATAAATATTTAATATTTTTGGAATATAAATGATATTTAATTTATTTAGTTATAATATTAAATAAATTATTTAAAAATAATTTTAATTCATGAAAATCATGAAAAATTATATTATGGTATTAGGAAATATTTTAAGTTATTTTCAATGACTTTTAATATTTTGTGATGAAATTCATTAATAAATTAATATTAATGATAATTAGTTTATTTAATAAATGTATTAAATAAATTATGAAAAAATAGAATTAATGTTTTATAAATCATATAAAAATGATTTAAGTGTTATAAAAATATTTTAAGTTATAAAATATAACTTTTGATATTTTGACATGAAAATATTAATATTTTAATATTAATTACAATTATCGGATAATAAATTTAAGTGTTTAAAAATCATATAAATATGATTTTAAGGTATTAAAAATACTTTGATATATTATAGTTATATTATAATATTAAGCTATGATTTTTATTAATATTTAATGATAAATAAATATTAATGATAAAAGAATATTGTGATATTTATATTATATAAATACAATATTAATGATTGAAAATTTATGATAAATAGTAATAATTATTTAAAAATTATTACGAGTTTACGAAAAATATTTCGACTGTTAGTAAATTATTTAAGATAATTGTTAAGTGTTTAGTCAGAGTTTAATTGAACTTAAACTCGTGAATTGTTCGACTAGACCGCCGGGATGTCAGATTTATGTCGGGTTCAACTCAGACTGCAATAGTTTGACTTGATACTGATTCTTATGTGTGTTATAGACTGATTGGGTTATGTGTTATGGGTTTAGATTATTCTATATTTATATGCATACTAGTAGTATACTGTGATGATATTATTCTAATATTGGATATCTATATTACTAATATTAGGTATTCGGATAAAGCGGTATAAATTGCGTAACGGTAATCAACGGTTCAGGCAAGTTTATTTTTACTTAATTCTATTAAGAGTGTTTTATTTGGATAAGCTTATGGTTAATCATTGCTGATTGCCATGAATCGTACTCTGTACATATTGTATGTATAAGTCAGGTATGAAAGGCTGATCACCTTCATTACCAGTTGGTTCAGATATATTTGTTCATGTATAATACTTGTTCAGTCATAAATTTGTTCCTGCTAGTTCACAATTATATTGTTGAATTATAGCCAGCTTATTATTCAGACTCTTTCAATCATGATATATCGTTATATTATTGAATTTAAACTTGCTGGACAATCCTTATGCTCACTCTTGCTATATCATGATAAAACATTGCAGATTAAGGCGAATGCGTCGGATACAAGGAAAGGTTAAAGACAGTTTCAGCTTTAGTATACGTGAGCAGTAGATTTGTAATAGTTGTATAATAATAATGTTATGTGTTAAATAAGTTATGAATGTGATTAAGTTAAGGTTACTCGACCTTGGGGAATAGTGTGTAATGTAATGTATAAACAATTTATGTTTATATCTTTCGAAAATAGTAATAGTTGTATAGAATGATCGAACCGGATTCGAGGTGATTTAGGACCTGAATTTGGGGCTTTCACAGTTGGTATCAAAGTTGTAGGTTATGAACCTTAGGTAGGAATACCTGAGACTAATAACCGCAGTGATTAGGATAAGTACTAACTCACATAGAGTTAGTTGGTCGGTAAGATTCAAAGATGAATCTTGGCGAGTTATAAGGTACAGAGTTCCCTAACTCTGATAATAAAAGTTGAATAGTAGAGAGAAATAGATAGAGTCTAAAAGACTGAAAGTGAAGCGATAGGAGATCGTAAAACAAAACGATCTAGATATAGAAATGAATCGTAACGTATACGATGAGATCACCACGTGATCGGATAAGATTTTAGTATGGAGAAGGATCAAGCGAATGATTGGAAAGTTTACAGTAAGATTGTTGTGTGTCTATGAATTAGTACAGATTCAGGAAAGGACTATGAATACGAGTTGAATTCGTATTGAGAAGGGGGTTAGTGTTAGGTGGGGATTCAATTGAGGATTCATGTCGGTAGCTGAGTTGTATGATTCCTTGTATGGGCGGGGAATTGTACTTGGTGTAAAAACTACTTAGTTTCTGGCATTGATAATCATTGAAATGTTTGTGTCGCGCTATTTGCTATATGCATGTTAAGAGGGTGATTCCTTTCTCATGTGTATAACTGATAGATAGGTCATAGGTAGAGAATATAAGGATTAAGTACGAGTTCTTAAAACTCATACTTATGTATCATTCTTGACTTATAGTTATATAAAATGTTTATGAACCCCTCAGCGAATGGACGCCAAAGGTCTGACTAGGACAAGTTCTTAAACTCATATGATTGTGGCAAGTAAATGGACTCATAAGTGTGGTTTTACGAACTGGGCATGATTATGAGTGAATCCAGTATTGAGGATAATAGGAACAGATAGACTGATTAATCAACTGATTATTAATGGAGACATAAGTTTTCCAAAACTCCTAGCTATGCTAGACTTCGAAATGATTGACATCAAGTTAAATACGCACTATGTGCTTTTAAAAAAATATATATATAGACTCGTAATCATTTTTGAAACGGTTTAAAGTATAGTCTATGCTACTTATTTCATCTAGACGCAAATGATTTGAAATATCAAAATATATTTTATTTATCACTTATGTACCATGTAACCTGGTGCAGAGATGATAAAAAGGTGATGGAGTTGTAAATACAGGAATATTTAGTGTGAATTTGATCTAACATCGTTGTTCCACTATTGTATGATGTGTTATGACAAAGTCATATAATGACGGCATCCTCAAACGGACTGTTAATACAGTTGGCATCATGACGTCATTCTCAAAAATAATTTTTAAAAATTTTAATTTGCCAACGGGGTTTGGCAACACCTAAATAATTCGATTGAATTGAATTATTGATATGGGTCTATGCTATTCGATTCAGCTAGACTAATGTTACAAAAACTCTAAGTGTTCAATGAAAGAAATTTTCTGAACCAAATTATTTTGGTGCGGAATCTAATAAGATTGAGGTAAAGTTTTGTGCCTATGGCAGTGACGAGAAACAGATAAAAGCAGTACTTGGCCAGTACAGGGCATATCGGGCTAATCACCCTTTGTGTCCGTAAGTAATGACGGTTTGCTGATGAATTTCCATAAAACCTTTGCCAAAAAGACAGACAAATAGTCTATACGACTCCTCAGCATAATTAGAAAATTTTTACTCTTGAGAGTGGTGTATTGGGTAGCATGTGATGATGAGAAGGAATGGTGATTTGGTGTATGGAGTAAGGTGTAAGGTAAATTTCGGGGACGAAATTTTTAGAAGAAGGGGTGAATGTGACAACCCGAGAAATTGGAAAAAAATTTAAAATTCTAATTAATTGGTTTAATGTTCAAAATTAGAACCTAGACAGAAAATAAGTGTATGCGTTTGATATTTTTAAGATGGAATTTTGAGGATTTCAAAATTCTGTGAAGGATTTAGGTGAATTATTCAGGATTAAGGAAATACGTGAAAATATTCTATGTATATGGTTGTATATGTGTACAGTATGTGGTTAAGGGTCAAGAGTTGACCAGATAAACGATATCTGTAACAAACCCTAGGTATATATTAAGAATGTCAACGTTCGGTTAGGAAACCCTAACGAATTTTAAGAAACCCTATAAACCGGTTCTGGAAACCCTAATTTCGGTTCCGGGTATTCGAAACCCTAATTCGATGTATGAAACCCTAATCTGGGAACTTAAATGATTATTATATTGCTTAAGTGCTATTAATTATAATGTTAATTAGGGTAAAGCTTAGGTATTTAGCAAATCCTAATTTCAAATTTATTAAACCTTGATTTCGGGATTAGAAACCCTAATTTCTGGTTTAGGAACCCTAATTTGTAAATAGGGGAAAACCTAAGTGTTAATTAAATAATTTTAATGTTAATTAGGAAATATTAATCCTAATTTTCAAGTTATAGTTAATTACAAAACCCTAATCTAATTACGAAAATCGAATTTCTAATTTAGGAAAAAAATTAATTTTCTATTAGAAACCCTAATTCGTGGGTTGTAAACCCTAATGACCATTTTGACCCTAATTGCTTAATTAGCAATTTTAATTAGGATATGTTAATCCTAATTACCAAGATTTAATTATACTTAAGAAATTTTATTATAATTAGAAAATTCTAATTATAATTTAGAAATATTAATTTTCTATTTTTGAAAATCTAAATTTGGAAAATGTTAGAAACTAATTTGCTAAACTTAAGGGTCAAACCCTAAGGGTTCCAAACCCCAAACCCCTTAGGTTTGATCAAAGGTCAAGAATGCCATTAATATGATTACAAAATGACTAAAATGCCCTTTTCTTAATCTTAAGCAAAAGATATGGAAATCTTGGTGACTCACTACTCTAATGTTTATCTCATGTGCCTTAAATAATTACAAGATCAGATTTGAGGACACCTAGCAACATTAGATGCATTGAATCATGCCAAATAAATAGATTAAAGAGAGAGAAAATAGTTGCTTACATTTTCATTTGTCACCAAGCCACTCTTTCTCTATATTTCGGGTTTAAGAGTGAGAGGGGGATGATAAACAAAGTCAGAATCAGTTCTTAGCAAAATAAAAACAGATTCATAGATCAGAACCAAAGATCAAGCTTGAATGAGGTATAAACCCTAATTTTTGTAAATCACATGATTTTATGTTAATGATTGGTTAGAGTTGTGTTATAAGGTGTCATTTAGAGATCTGGGTTGATGGATCATGGATCCATAACATCTAGATGCTCGAATCTAAAGATTTATCAAATCTGGAAAAGTTGGAAATAGTTGTCTGACAGCCATATGTCAGACCCTCTAAATCTGTGTGTGTTATCTTTCTTGTGTGTTTTATGTTTTGCTTATGTGCTCTGACATGAGGGCTTGGATCTGAAACTGGAAACACGACCAGATCATGCATATGCTGAGAGATACGAGCAGTTAAACTGCGTTGACCGGCCACGAATTCTGGTTTCTGGGTAACCCAGAAACCCAGAAATTTCTGACAAGCTTTTGCAAGCTTCTGATCTTGCGCCTGGTAATGATTTAGGACATTTTGTTGGTTTAATCTTGTAGCCGGACATGAAGACTACTTACAGAAGGCTTTATTTTACTCATATCCGTAACATATTCGTAGTTAATGATGGTCAAATGACCGTTGACCATATGACCTGATGAAGATTCTGGGAAAAACCCAGATATTCAAGAACCGTGTCCTGACCCCTAGTTTGACCGGCCTTAATCTCTTAGATTAGGTGTTGTTATGATGTTCTGATGTTATGTAGTTATACCATCTCATGTGTTATACAAGACTGCACCAATAGATTACAGAAAACAAGTTCAGGAGGTTATGATTAATAGGTTCAAAGTAGGGACCTTTAAATCTGGAAAACCCAGAATTCTAAGAACAACTTTGTCAGACTTTTTAGAAGTCTAGATCTTGTTTGTGTGATGCATTATAACCCTGATGATGGTTAGATCATGTAGTGTTGCATCAATACTACAGGATCCAACCATTATCAAGCCCAGAAATCGACCGGAACCCAGATTTATTTGTGGTCAAATATACCAACTCGGTGACTAGCACGAATTTTTGGAAATGCTCAAGAACACGTGAAGAATACCAACAGCGACGGATTTGTCACCTAAGACCCCTTTAGCGGCACTTAATTATTGAAAATTATTTAATTTAATTAATAAATTGATATAAATGGTTTTAATTATTAAAAATACAAAATAAATTCTGAAAAATTATTTTAAAGTCTAAAAAATAGTTTTTAATTATTTAGAGTATATTTCATAAATACTTAATATTTTTAGAATATAAATGGTATTTAATTTATTTATTTATAATATTAAATAAATTATTTAAAAATGATTTTAATTCATGAAAAATCATGAAAAATTATATTATGGTATTAGTAAATATTTTAAGTTATTGTCAATGACTTTTAATATTTTGTTATGAAATTCATTAATAAATTAATATTAATGATAATTAGTTTATTTAATAAATATATTAAATAAATTATGAAAAAATAGAATTAATGTTTTATAAATCATATAAAAATGATTTAAGTGTTAGAAAAATATTTTTAAGTTATAAAATATAACTTTTGATATTTTGTCATGAAAATATTAATATTTTAATATTAATAGCAATTATCGGATAATGAATTTAAGTGTTTAAAAATTATATAAATATGATTTTAAGGTATTAAAAATACTTTGATATATTATAGTTATATTATAATATTAAGCTATGATTTTTATTAATATTTAATGATAAATAAATATTAATGATTAAAGAATATTGTGGTGTTTATATTATATAAATACGATATTAATGATTAAAAATTTATCATAAATAGTAATAATTATTTAAAAATTATTACGAGTTTACGAAAAATATTTCGACTGTTAGTAAATTATTTAAGATAATTGTTAAGTGTTTAGTCAGAGTTTAATTGAACTTAAACTCGTGAATTGTCCGACTAGACCGTCGGGATATCAGATTTGTGTTGGGTTCAACTCAGACTGTAATAGTTTGACTTGATACTGATTCTTATGTGTGTTATATACTGATTGGGTTATGTATTATGGGTTTAGATTATTCTATATTTATATACATACTAGTAGTATACTGTGATGATATTATTCTAATATTGGACATCTATATTACTAATATTAGGTATTCGGATAAAGCGGTATAAATTGCGTAACGGTAATCAACGGTTCAGGCAAGTTTATTTTTACTTAATTCTATTAAGAGTGTTTTATTTGGATAAGCTTATGGTTAATCATTGCTGGTTGCCATGAATCGTACTCTGTACATATTGTATGTATAAGTCAGGTATGAAAGGTTGATCACCTTCATTACCAGTTGGTTCAGATATATTTGTTCATGTATAATACTTGTTCAGTCATAAATTTGTTCCTGCTAGTTCACAATTATATTGTTGAATTATAGCCAGCTTATTATTCAGACTCTTTCAATCATGATATATCGTTATATTATTGAATTTAAACTTGCTGGGCAATCCTTATGCTCACCCTTGCTATATCATGATAAAACATTGCAGATTAAGGCGAATGCACCGGATACAAGGAAAGGTTAAAGACAATTTCAGCTTTAGTATACGTGAGCAGTAGATTTGTAATAGTTGTATAATAATAATGTTATGTGTTAAATAAGTTATGAATGTGATTAAGTTAAGGTTACTCGACCTTGGGGAATAGTGTGTAATGTAATGTATAAACAATTTATGTTTATATCTTTCGCAAATAGTAATTGTTGTATAGAATGATCGAACCGGATCCGAGGTAATTTAGGACATGGATTTGGGGCTTTCACGGAATTCCCCGTCTCTCCCCTCCTAGTTCTCGTCTCACATCTTAGCCAGGGATCATATCCTTAGGCTTTGATACCAACTGTGACGCCCCCAAAATAGGTATACATCACCTATTCTGAGTCGCCAAATACATGGTACAGAATAGAAATACAATCTATAATATATAACAAGAGAGCTGTGAGTTTTAATACAAATACTGTCTTCTAGACAATATCCACTCTCAAAATAAGTCCTCATTATATTTATTATCACACTATTTAACAGAATAGTGAGGACTACTAATACTATTATCTGGACCATCACTCTATTCCCCGACTAGTCCCGGCTACGTTCTCATTTCTTGAAGAGAACAATGAAAGAAAGGGTGAGCTCAACTAGCCCAGTAAGAAATATTATAACTAAGATAATGCAGAATAAATTATCATTAGCCTTCAACAGTGTTAAACTGATATAATATAACACACATCAAGTTTAACTGCAGCGGAATAAGCAATCCATTAAAAGAGTCAAGTAGAAAATAAAATCTACTATCTTTTATGATTTAAAAGATTTTTCATCACTTTTATCGCTGGGACTCAACTTAATAAATAATCCACATCATCCCTGCACTACGGCCAAGGATATTCATTAGTATCACAACCACAAATAATCCATGCACTGCGGGCCAAGGATATTCGTGTATTTATCAATGATCATGATCATGCCAACAACTGTCTATCAATGCACTACGGGCCAATGAGGACTTTTATCACATTATTTATAACATTACGGTCATGATTACACCGAATAATCCCTGGTTATAATTATACCAAGTTCATCTATGCACTACATGCCACAG
This sequence comes from Panax notoginseng, assembly GCA_016801055.1. Taxonomy (NCBI): domain Eukaryota; kingdom Viridiplantae; phylum Streptophyta; class Magnoliopsida; order Apiales; family Araliaceae; genus Panax; species Panax notoginseng. The sequence continues at coordinate 14,486,311 of CM029018.1, forward strand.
ATGACTTTCAACAAAATATAAACATGAGGATGATGACAATGATATAAGAATTCAATAAAACAAGTTCAAAAATTAATTAATTCAGGAACCAATAACGTCAAAATTGTCAACATGATACTGCTTTGTGCAGTAAAATTCAAGAATGCTCAGAAGAATATTTTCATGAAAATATACTGGATGAAGCGCAAATATCAAGGATATTCCACTAATTTCATGGAGTATAGAAGTCAAAACTTTAACCAACTGAGTATAATAACGAATGGAATAACAAAAGAAATCACCATACATGCGGTACTTCTCATAGACAGGTTATTCCAACAGAATAATAAGTAACGAAACCAGGTCAGGCGAAATTCGCACCGACAGGATGTTCCAACAGAATAATAAAGACGGAATCAGGTCCGGCGTAGACGCACAGACAGGATATTCCAACAAAATAATAATAAAGACGAAACCAGGTCCGGCGTAAACGCACAAACAGGATATTCCAACAGAATAATAATAAAGATAGAATATTAGAAGAATGTCACCAAGTATAGGGTAGTCCGCGTATACTAGTTATATCAGCAGAATAATAAAGAATGGAATAACAGAAGTTCTCTTCATGAATACAAAAGAAATAATACCCCTTACTGTAAAAGAAACTGAATATAAGAGTAGGGAAGTAGCAGAATACTTTTCTTATTTCTCTCTATAATTTCTCTCTCTAGAGTTTCAGTAAATTCGTAAGAAATAATGAAGGAATGAGCGTCTATTTATAGAAGAATGGACTGCATAGTAACTAATTCATGAACGGTCCAGATTGATTTACTTTTAATCGGACGGTCCATAATTAAAGCAAAATCTTTTAAATAAATATATATATATATATATATATATATATATATATATATATATATATATATATATATATATATATATCCACCCACCATGCTGCCATCTTTTTCTTCATCAATACCCGTGACAAACAAACTGAGCAATCTCAACATAATAACACAACGTGATGAATTTTATTTTGAATTACATAATATATATATATATATATATATATAAAATCGAGATAACTTTCTTCCGACAGTTTTGAAAAAATAGGTAAGTGGGGGTTCATCTAATAAGCAAAATTTACAATAAATACTTCATACAAATCCTCTCAATATTTTTAACAATATATTATTATTATTATTATTATTATTATTATTATTATTATTATTATTATTATTATTATAATTCACAATATTAATCGACCAGGTCGTTCCCAGGAAAGAGGGGATTTTTCAATAAGGATTTCTCCCTATTGGCGCGCAATTAGGTGACCAAACCTCTCCTTGACAGAACTTCTAGACATTGTTAATATTGCAATAATAATATTAATAACCTTGTCATCTCAATTATTGATTTAATAATATATAAAATATTGACAATAATTGAATCAAATAACGTGAGATACTATGCAGCAATTACTGTAGCAATAATTGAACAAAACTGAGTGACTTCTCACGTAAACATCAATAATCAATACCGTGTGCTACTGTGCAACTACGCGTATTACTGTACTTTTAACACCGGGTGTTTCAATAGTTAACAGTAAAACATCCGCCGTTATTTTTATAAAGTATTTTTGTCGTTTTCTCAATTCGACAATAATTCTGTTATGGGGTCCACCAATGATTGTGCCGTTGTACGAATATTCCCTGTTAAAACGAATATTCCCCGAGCAATCGAATATTATATAACAACTTACGTACTTTACAAAATTTATAAATATTACCCACAACTATAACATTATATCAAATTTACTCCGCCTTAAGTGGTTTTGGCTCTCCAAAAAACTCCGGTGGTCCCAGCTCCTTAATCTGTTTAGCATTGACCGTCCGAGAGTTGTCAGTGTTTCCACCTGTATTTCGGACATGAGTCTTTCTTGCCTGATGTTGCATAAATAGCAGAAAGCCTCTGAACATTCTATCGTTCATCATTTGGTTAGTGTTGTTGTTTGCATAAGAATTGTTGCCTTCTTGATGTACATTATCCTGATTGTTGATCTGAGGAGACTCAACGGTCTCCTGTGCTCCATTGCTATTCTCAACATTCTCAGATGTCATTTTCAAATACTACCACAAAACAAGGGTTAATTGACATGTCACATATTATCCTTATACTCTGGCCGACCAATTACATACCAAATAAACTTAGGTAAGTCATACTAGCGAAGGAATTCCTCGTCTCTCCCCTCCTAGTTCTTGTCTCACATCTCAGCCAGGGATCATATCCTTAAGCTTTGATACCAACTGTGATGCCCCCAAAATAGGTATACATCACCCATCTTGAGTCGCCAAATACATGGTACAAAATTCAAATACAACTTAATAATACAACTGTCTTGTAAAATACGACAAAACATAAACTGAGAGTTTTAAAACGAATATTGTCTTCTAGACAGTATTTAACTCAAATGAAGTCATCAATACAATTATTATCACACTATTTCATAGAATAGTGAGGACTATTAATGCTATCATCTGGACCGTCACTCCGTTCCTCGACTAGTCCCGACTACGTTCTCATTTCCTGAAGAGGACAATGAAAGCAAAAGGGTGAGCTCAACTAGCCCAGTAAGAAATGTTATGACTAAGATAATGCAGAATAATTTATCGTTAGCCTTCAACAGTGTTAAACTTATAAAATATAACAAATATCAAGTTTAACTGCAGCGGAACAAGCAATCCATTAGAATTGTCAAGTAGAGAATAAAATATACTATCTTCTATGATTTAAAAGGTTTTTCATCACTTTTATTGTTGAGACTCAGATTAATTAATAATCCACATCATCCCTGCACTACGACCAAGGATATTCATTAGTATCACGACCACAAATTATCCATGCACTACGGACCAAGGACATTCGTGTATTCATTAATGGTCATGATCATGCCAACAACTGCCCATCAATGCACTATGAGGACTGTTACCACATCATTTTTAACATTACGGTCATGATTATACCGAATAATCCCTGGTCATAATCATACCAAGTCCATCTATGCACTACAGGCCACAGATGACTTTCAACATAATATAAACATGAGGATGATGACAATGATATAAGAATTCAATAAAACAAGTTCAAGGATAAATTTATAAAGATTTATAATTTAATTTATCTAGAAATCAATAACGTCCAAATTGTCAACATGATACTGCTTTGTGGAGTAAAATTCAAGAATAATATTGTACCAAAAATAATTTGGACCGAAAACGAATCAATTTTTATCATGAATAGTACCCCGGATGAATAGTACTCAAGTGAATAGTATCCCTTGCCAATATGCTATATGTGCTCTAGTCCACAACAAACAGGACCCTATGAACCATATTTCAAAGTTGTGTCATAAAGATGTATACCAAACTGCTTATCAGTACAAAATTATGCCAGTGAGAGGGAAGAGATTCTATTAAATGGACAAATATCAACCTGTCGAGGCACCAAAGGTTGAGAAGAACAGGGGAAGGCCTAAGATTAAAAGAAGAAGAAAGGAAACTGAGGCCAGACCTACAAATAAAGTCACAAAGCTATCCAAAAAAGGCAAAGTTATCACATGCAGTCTATGTAAGCAACCAGGACACAACAAAGGTAACTTTTCAAAGGTAATTCAATTATTTAATTATGTGTTTTACAATATAGTGTATACATATTGACACTTTGCCCTATATCAGAATCAAACCCAAGGAGAAGGAGGAAGTTCAGTCCCAGCTCAGTCGCAAATAAGGAAAAGGAAATCTAAACCTAGCAATGCAAGCCAATCACAAATTGGAAGTTCAGTCCCACCTCAATATATCCCAAACTGAATCTTCAGTGCAAACTCAAGCACAAGGTAGTTTCTATCAACTGTCAATCATAATTCAGTGAAAGCATCCCATTCTTGTATTGATACAATATGTGCATCAGTATCACCACTTTTTTTTAGTGTAATATGTATTAGGTTTACAAACATGTTTCATTTTAAAGGCAATATATTTGAGGCCTTTCTCTATCATGTCATATTTAATCTAACTGCAACATTGATGTCTTAATTCCTCAATGTTGCAATTAATCTAACTGCAGCATTGATGTCTTAATTCCTCAATGTTGTAATTAATCTAACTGCAGAATTGATAGTGAGTAGGTTTATGCACCCATATTGACATATTACAAATAGTATATATTCACAATTTGATTGGATGTCATCATTACAGATAGTTTATATTGTCAAGGAAGCTAGTATTTGCACATGGTTGTGACTGTGAGTTGCATTTTGTGATAATGTGAGTTGCATTTTATGATACTATAATATTTGTGGTGCAGTATATGTTGCATTTTGCTATTTGATACTTCATGTCTTGGTGCAAATATTTGATACTTTTGCATTTTATAGGGTTTAATGCAAGTTCAGCCATGAGTGCACCTCTTACTTCAAGATCAAGGCAGTCAAAATTACAAGTTTGATCTGCCGTAAGAGCTCATTCTAGGAAGCAATCCAATCATGGTGAAGGTTTTAGGTTGTTATATGATGACAAAACTGGTTCAATGACATTCAAGGTAAGCTTCTCAGTGACAAAATTACATGTTTCAATTATGACTGATATAATATGATGTGTAAGCTTCTCAGCTCAGTCTTAATGCAGTCTATGTACATGCAGAGTGGCACATCATCAACTGTTGTAAATGAAGGAAGTCAGACACAACCACCTTTGGTTGACCCTGACACCAAATTTTTAATTCTTAATGAAGCTCAACTAAGAGCAGACAAAGTGAAAAACAAAGCATCCTCTTCAATTGGCAATAGAAAAATAATCCATAGAGGTGATGGTGACCTTGTAAACATGTCCAACATGACCTACAGACCTCAAGGACTGTAATGGAGAGGTAGAAGCTGCATCACTACCACACGCCTTATGGCAGATAGGGATGAAAGGATTGGTATGAGCAGCAATGCAAGCAAGCCACAAGGAATTCCTCCCAATTGTAGTGGAGATAACTGAACTTCTAACTGTTTCACGTGTTTAAGAAGTTGACCATTAGACTTATTTTGTAATTAGAGCCTACTTAGTAATTGTACTTCTTCCAGTTATGTTTTTGGAACTGAGCAATTCATTTTGAGAATATATTTTGGACAATGTTGAAGTGTTTATGCTCAGTTAAAAGAAATGTAATGAACAAGCTTCTCAAGTCTATATGTTGGCAATATAATTTGGCATAATCTTTTGGATTCATATTTTGTTCATTATATTAAACTTGCTCAACTCGTTGACAATCAGATTAAGTTAATAAAATTACATTGAGTAACAAGTGCTCAACTCATTGACACTGATCATATGTCACACAATTATACATACAAATAAGACTTTCATTAACCAACTCACTTACACTACTCATTCACAATTATACATACAAATAAGACTTCCATTAACCAAGTTCATTAATCAATTCTTTGACATTCAGGTAAAATAAACATTACAAGTCACAAAGCAGCCTCAAAACACATATTAAAGGACTACTCAAACAAGGATTTCCTAATGCTTACAAAAAAATGACTTCCCTTAACCATTTTCACCAATTACTTTAAGTTAACTGCATATTTCTCACTGAAGTACATTACCCATCATTCCATACCAAATTCATCTAACCTTTTATCTACCTAAGTAGCATTAAAGAAATGTAGATGAATATAACTAACAATAACACACCAATGCACTTCCTCTTCAAATAGTCTACTTCTTTAATTTGTTTAATAGAAAGTTCATCTCCATTTGACTTCAACTTCTTCAACTCATGAACCAATTCTTTCAATTCAGATAATTCAGATGCCCCTTCATATGCCCCTTCAACTTGAGAAAATTTATTCAGCTCCTTATTCAGCAAAATTTTGTTCTCCCTCTTCAGATCATTTATGACAACTTTTGCCCTCTCACACATCTGTGGGTCATGCCATATAAATAACCCACATCCTCTTTCCTGAATCCAAAATATTAAAAATTATTCAACTGTTGTTAGTAAAAAATTTCCAAGCATACTAGCTGCCATGATTTGTTTCAAACACAAAATCAAAGTAAATTATGAGAACTTACTCTGAATTTCGAGCATGAGAAAAACCTCCTACCAGGATTTGTTTCACTCCATGCGGTCCACAAAGGTGCCCTTAACCCACAATAACACAGTGGCATAGCTTCATAATCAACATCAATGGCACGTCTTCGAGCAGATGATGAAGATGACGACGAATAGTGTGAGCCATGTCGCTTCTTCTTCTCGCTGAACTGGGCTTCAAGTTCACCTGCTTGAAGTCTCGCGTCTTCTTCTCCTCGATTTCGTCTCTCTTTAAAGAACTGATTAGGGCTTTTTTGTTCTTTTGACCCGTGACGTTTGTTTTTGTTCTGTTGTTCTATCCCTAAGTGTCAAAGTAGCAATAAAAATACACGTGTAAACAGAGTTAGTCCAGGTGGCTGGTCTATTGACAGCAGGGGCACGGGTGGCCTGCTCTTTGAAACGTTAATGGTACTTTTGAAAAAAAAAATAGTTTAAGGTGGAAGTGGGACATCCGTATAAATATCATGGGCATTTTTGCACTTTTGCCCATTAAACAAAACATAACAAGTACAACCATATCATCATATTGAAACCAAAAATTCTAACCCCCTTGGTAATCTAATTTCCTCCCTCTAAAGTCGTTATTTATTCTATCACATTATTATAAGGTTCTGTTTTGAAGTGACTTATAAATTGGTTATTTTGACTTATAAATAATTTTTTATTTGAGTGTTGCCCTTATTTTAATAATATTTACAACATATTTTAACTTATAAGTTCAATTAGCTAAAAATCTTGCACAACTTATTTTAAATAAATATCTTGTTTTAAGTAAATATTTAACTTATAAATCAAGTAAACTGAGTTTATATCACGTGAAAGTGGAACTCATTCATTATTCATATGAGATGAATCATATAGAATTATTAATTTTTTATGTGAAAATATTACTTAATTCCCTAAATCAAAATAATATCAAATACATATATTTATAAATAACAACTTAAAATTTAAGTTATAAGTGATTTTAAAATAAATCATCGCGGAACGTGCTTAAGGGTGTAAATGAACTATATCAAGCCGAGTATTGACTTGCTCAAATTTGATTCACAAAATTTATCGAACATAAAATAAAATTTGATTAAGACTCGTTTAATTATCGAGTCGAATACATTCCCAAATCGAGTCTGAGCTGTTTAAATTATTCAAATGAATACGATTCAAATATCTATAATTTAATAAGTTTCGAATAATCTATTAAAATATTAAATTTACTCGTATTTAAATTATTTATATTTTGAGTCGAGCACGAATTTACAAATCGAACCCGTAGTGTTTGTTAATTTGCTTAATAAATAGGCGTGCATCACGGGTGGTGGAGTAGGATTGAAGCTCGTTAAAGTCTCTTCTCCCGTATTCGACAAGTGGCAATGACTACTCGATTCCTCGCTGGGCCGCACAATTATTCCCAACCCAACTAGACAAGTAAAGTAACCCTCTCTAATTCTCTATCATCACTTTCGCTCATGAAATACTCCAACGAAGTTGAAGAACAATTTGCAGATAAGAGAAATGGGGAATTTATTATCGCAATTTTCTACCAGAAGGAGTCGTTTGGATTCCTCCAATTCTACCGAAAGCAACGCCGCCAGACGAGGAGAAATTAGTAGGAAGAGTTCATCAAGTAGCAGTACTAGTAGTAGTAGTAGCTCATTTTCTCCCCCAAACATGTCCTTTAAAGGAGTAGTAGGTACTGTACAGAAGAAACCCTCATCTTCTTCATATCCAGATTATACCGCTAGTACTACTGGTAATAATAGTAGTGGATTATACAAGAAGAAGTATGGTTTCATTCCGGATAATTTCTCAACACTTGATCAGGTTCATTTTTTGCACTTTATTTTATCTTTTTCACACACAAAAACACACATTAGCTATCATGTGATTGATAGCTATTTGAAGAAAAAACTTTGTGGCAGTCATGTGATTGATTTTGTTTTGGGATAAGTATTACAGAAGATCGGTTAGCATGAAATTATCTCAAAATAAACTTCCTTATAACATTCCATTACAGAACGTCATGACTTATAAGTTAGTTTTGAAAAGTAATAATTTTTTACTTATTTTAAAATCATTTTAAAATTATTTATAAATTATTTTAAAATAATTAAATTTGATCAAATGTAAAAAATATTTTGTCCTCGTTTTAGTTATTTTTATAACTTATTTTAATTTATAAATTATTTTAACTAAACACCTTCAAAACTTAATTTAACAATTTAACTTATATATAAAAATAATATCAAATATTTTTAGTTATAAATCAATACAGAGATATTGAGTCATTTTATAAGTCGTTTTATGAAATTAAAATATTTGTCAAATGAGATTATGTGGAATGGAGGGAGTGGTAAGATTGACTTTTTAACATGCAGTAGGATTGAGTTTTTATTTATTATTTATGCTTTTATGACGTCAACGCGCTTCTGGTACTAATGAAAGCCCTTTTTAACATGTTTGTTGGGTATCGTATAACTGTGTTTTCAGATGTTAATGCTAGGGGTCCTTTATAACGTATTATTAAGTGGTAGACAGCTTGAATATTTTTGAGATCATTATTTGTTAGGAACTGATATTTTCATATAATACCTCCCACCTGAATAGTGAGTGTGTCTCGCTTCGATGTGATGTGAGAGACTTATGTACGCGAAAATATCAATTTTGTATAATTCGATAGTAAACAACGTGCTCCAGAAAAATTATTACCGCTGCAATCCTACTTCGTAGGATTAACATTGATTTTTTAAGGGTTAAATACACTTCATCCTCTCGAAGTATGTCTTAACTTACGCAAGCTAATTTATAAAAACTAATAATAGCAAGAAAGTAAAAGTAACCCTCCGACCATAACTTTGGCCGGAATGCTGAAGTGTAACGGCAAAGTAATGTATTTATACTATTTTTATACTTTTTATACTTCTTAAAATAAATACAATTCACTTCAAATTACCACACTACACATAAATAATTAATCTCATTAATTAAATAATTAAATTTAATAATTTACTCGAATAAAATAGTTAACTCCACTAATTATCTAAATAAAATAATAAACTCTACTAATTAACTTAAATAAAATAACTAACTCAATTAATTAATTCAAATAAAATAATTAAGTCTGCTAATCATTCAAGTAAAACAATCAAAGTTAATTATTTTATTAAAATTAATTAATGAGATTAATTATTTTACTCACTGCACATTATCATAATATATATAAAATAATTAATCTCATTAATTATTTTATTTTATGTATAGTATAGTAATGTGTAGTAAATAAAATAATTAACTTTGATATTTTATCGAAATAAAACAATTAATTCAACTAATTAACTTAAATAAAATAACTAACTCAAATAAAATACTTGAATCCACTAATCAACCAAGTAAAATAATTTAAAAAGACTAATTAAATAAAATAATATAATTAAAATACGATAAAAACATTAAAAATAAGTAAGTTAATTAGTGGAGCATGATACTTATTTTATTTGAATTAATTATCTTAAAGTATTTTAATTATCATAACATGTTTTGATAATTAAAATAATTAACCTATTTTTATAATTATAACTAATTAAATAATTATTTTACTTGATTGATTAGTGTAGTTAACTATTTTATTTGAATTAATTAATTGAGTTTGTTATTTTATTTAAGTTAATTAGTGGAGTTTGTAATTTTATTTATTTAATTAGTGAGTTAACTATTTTATTTGAGTAAATTATTAAATTTAATTATTTAAATAATTAAATTAATTATTTTATGTGTAGTGTGGTAATTTGTAGTGAATTTATTTATTTTATGTAGTATATACATACTTATACTATTTAATTATATTGTTTTATATAAGAAAATATAATTAAATGACTTTAAATACATTAAAATACGTTTATATTTTTTTTTTGCTTTTTTAGTTATTGTTTTTTCCTCTTAACTGTTATTTTGTATTAATTGATAGGGTTAGTTATTTTATTTAGGTTAATAGTTGGGTTAATTATTTTATTTTATTTAATTAGTGTGATACATTATTTTATTTGAATTAATTAGTGAGTTTTAATTATTTAACTTAAATTATTTATATCATTTTATTTAGTTAATGATTTTTAATTATTGTATTTGAATTAAGTTAGTATTTTGGTTGTATTTGATAATTAATCGTATAGTCAACATTTATTATTCGATTTTTATACGGTTAAACCTTATATTATTCCGGTCAAAATTTGGACTGGAGAGTCACTTTTGCTTACTTAAATGTACTTGAAGGCTGCTATTATTAGTTTTTATAGTTTAGGGTCAGTTGTGTAAGTTGGGTAATACTAAGAGGGACAAAAGTGTATTTAACCCATTTTTTAAAGTCAATTTAAAATAATTTTTAACATTAAAATTAATATAATTCATTTAACTTTTGAAAACCAAATAAAATTATTTTGTGGATTGAATTGTAGATATTAAAGAATTAGGTCATGTTTGTTTGCAAAAATCATGTTTGGGATTGAACTTTCTCTTAATTTAATATTACTTCAGACTATTTAATTTTTTGACGAAGGATTATTAGTCCTTTAATGTGGGACTATTAAATACCTTAAAACCATTTGATAACTTAAAATGAGAGGGACTTTTAATCCCACATTTATCATGGGGGTTATATCATAAATAACTTTAGGAATGACAAAAAATAATATTTAAAGAACTATTAACCCCCATCATAGGATAAAATAGTCTAAAATAGTGTTAAATTAAAACAAATAGTCCAATCCCAAATATGTTTTTTGCAAACAAACATGACCTATCTGTTCTGTATGGGTCGTCTACTAAGAGGGTTTTTGGTTTCACTTATAATCAGTCAAACATGCTTATAATCTAGTTTTAAGAAACAAAAAGTATTTGGTAAACTGATTTCAAAACCGCTTATAATTACATTTTATGAAAATACTTAGAAGCTCGTACCAAATCTAGTAATCAGGTTTATCCAAGTACATTACTAATTTATCCCTATTTATTTCAATAATTTCACCTATTATCTATTTTTAATTCTTCAAACCTTATTTTTTATTAATTTACACTTGAAATAAATGATAATCAATTTTTGTAAGCAAGTATTACTTCCCAAACATACTAAAGAGGTCTCAGTGGGAGAATTGGAAGAGAGACGGCTAGCCTCCCACCATGTGAAAGAAGAGCTTTTTCTCTCATATTCACTTCTATAGAATATTTAGGATAGGTAGTTCACTTAGCTGCAGGCCTGCAGCTGAAGTTGTAGATAATTTTTCATAGTTTTCATATATTGAGATTAAAATCATGGCATTCATTTTCATTTTTGCATTGATGATATTTAACTGAGCTTGAAAAAAAACAAACTGAATTCTTGTCCCCCACCTAAAAATCCAACTACAATTTCTTTTAGAAAAAGGTGGGTTAACTAGGGTGATTCGATCTTTTGAAAACCCTTTTTGCCTTGCTTCTGGGACATTGATCCAAAGCTCTAGTACGGTATATTTGACGGTGAAATTATCGACGAACTTGGTCTAATTCAATCTATTTGAATGTGATTTGCTGGTGGATGTGGTGGTGATAATAGAGTAAACTCGGCGCTGAGAATTGGTGGTGGCCACATAAGTTAGTGGAAAAACACTAGAGGGTGGCGGTTTCAGCTTTGGATCACCAAAAAAGGAGTGGTGAGAGGTCGAAAGACGCACAATAATGGAGCTGGAGGGAGAGAGGAAAGAGAGAAGATTTTTTTAAATTTAGCTTTATTTTAAATGATGATTTGGCTATTTTGTACAATTTCTGAATGAAATTTTCTGTTTGTATGATGGCACGTCTATTTGAGACCCCAAAATTTAGGATCACATTTGGGAGTCCTAGCAAATTGATAACTCTGAGATTGACATAAAGAAAAATTGCAGGAATCTTATTTGGCAACAATTGATTCTTTTAAATGCCCTCATAGGGTACCTATCCAAATTATAATATTATTATGAATTATAAATAAAAAAGTAGGCCCTCTTAGGATAACTGCAGTCACCTAAAGTTTACGTGGGTTCGAAGAGGAGAATCACAAAAAGTAAAGGAACACTAAAGTAAACAATAAAAACAAAAAGTGTGAAATTTCTACCATGGTAGTTTAACATTTTAGTTTGTCGAAGGTTCCCCTTCCTGAAGTGCTGTTGGACCTCACATAATAGTAGAGACTTGTAGTAGTTAAAACAGGAAGAATCCATTTGGGCGAGGATTGGTCTGGAAATGACTATTTTTATTGATTTTGAATTTTAGGATTTAAAAACTGACTTAAAAAGTCAAAATGTATCTTTAATTTTGGAATGAGGGGAGTATTTGAAGCGGAACGGAAGAGGAAAATAAGAAATCCTTCTTTCCACTTTGTCCTACATAAGCATTACATAATTAACCTTATACGGTTTCACTGTAATATGGTCAGGAAGAAAATCATCAATAATATTTGAACATGTTACAATATGTTAAAAAGAGTTGCATCATTAATATGTCGGCATTATCCAGAAAATTGATGCAAATTTGGTGGAAATCTTGATCTTTCCATAGATATCTTAAACATTTTGAGGCCATGCGTTCATAACTGTCTCAGATTTTCATTGCATAAAAATCTGTTTACAAAGTCATTGCTTTACTCTGAGTATATGCATGTTAGCACGCCTATTATCTAGTATTGACTTGGTTTAATTATCAAAGCTTAAAACATGCTTGTTTTTTATAGGTAACAGCGGCCTTGAGAGAATCAGGTCTGGAGTCATCAAATCTTATTATTGGAATAGACTTCACGAAAAGTAACGAATGGACAGGTTTGTGGAAGTTTGAAACATGATTCTCTTGGGTATAAATTTATTTATTTGTGACTAGCCACAAAAAATAAAATTTCATGAGAATCATTTACCATATTTCTATATTTCTATATTTTTCTGGACTAGCATCTTTGTATACCTATATCAGTTGCAGTCCTTCAATTACATGGAAACTTTATATTATTTTTTATTTTTTTTGGTTGGGGTGGGGGTGGGGGTGGGGGGGGAGATGGATATTGTCTGGATTATGTGCTGTCTCTAGCATTCGTTCTCTGATGTAGATATTATTTAGAATGGAGTAAACAATCATTGTAATATGTGGCACCACCCAAGCTTGGTTGATCATGATGTAATGGCTACAAGTCCAGTGCCTTGTTTTCGGTCTGGATATATTAATTGATTAAACACAAGTTCATTGGGAAATGTTTTCATTGAAGGGTTCGTGTAAGTTTCTGTATTTGGAATGATTGTTGGTTAAGCATACTAGTTTGGCTGTGATCATGTTCTTACAGTTGTAGTGTTTACTTCAACATGTGTAGCTTAGAAGCTAATGCATAATTGCTCTTACTGAAGGCAAAGTTTCATTCAACAATCGCAGCCTGCATGCTATTGGTGATACACCCAATCCATATGAGAAAGCTATATCTATTATTGGAAAGACTTTAGCTCCCTTTGATGAAGACAACTTAATACCTTGTTTTGGTTTTGGTGATGGTAGGTTTGATCTTTAAAAGACATTATATTATGGAATTCTTTTCTCCTAATTTTCTAGGTTATCATTAGTAAGTTTCTCAAAATTTCTATTGTTTTGGTTTGGGCTATATTGTTCATGATAGCCACTACCCACGATCAAGAAGTGTTCAGCTTCCACAGTGATCATTCACCTTGCCATGGTTTTGAAGAAGTTTTAGACTGCTACAAGAAGGTGGTTCCCTACTTACAATTGTCAGGTATGCTTCTTGCTCTTAAGTTCTGACTTTTTTGGATTATTATTAAGCATTCTACTTTAGTTATAAAACATGATCTTTTTCTTAACAAATATCACCTCAACATCCTTTGTTATCATGAATCATATATATAAAACCTTTATAATACATGTGATTGTGTTTAAGGCCCTACATCTTATGGACCGGTAGTTGATGCTGCAATTGACATAGTGGAAAGAAGTGGCGGACAATATCATATTCTGGTTATAATAGCAGATGGGCAGGTCACTTCTCTCTCTCTCACTTACACACACAAACACATATATACACATACACGAATATGCATGTACACGCATAAAAATGTTGGTGCAAAGGCAAGTAAGTTCACTCACCATACTAATAAATTACTTTCTTCATGAAGGTTACAAGAAGTGTCAACACAAATGAATGGGAAGTCAGTCCGCAAGAAGAAAAAACAATAAAGTCAATAGTGACTGCAAGGTTCGACTATTGTCTTGTTATATGCTTTCATCTACTTGTTTATGTTCTTGTGGTTTCACAATTCATATTGAGTTGCTTAATATTGTGATTGGTCCAGTTAAGATCAGAAGTGGACATTTAGGTCAATTTTGTAGCATACACACAACAAGAGGTAGGATACGTTGAACTCTTCCTTTCCTTGTTTGCCCAGCACCTGCTTCTGTCATTCATCCTTTTGTTGTTTGGGTTCTGGAAGATCTATGATTTATAGTCGTTGCACTTGAGGTGTTCTGTATTAGAATGGTGGGTAAGGGAAAATACCCCTTTTTTTATTATTTTTTTTTTCCACAGAGGCGGAGACACCCGCAAGGCTGCAAAGGGAGTGCACAGGGTAAACTCCCTGGCCCCAAACTGCATATGGGGCTGTCATATCGTTACACCATGTAGGAATTTAAGTTCCTGGTTGAAAGATAATGAGTTTGTTTTGAATGAAGCGTAGAGAAGGTGTGCGCTTTACGATTTGTTGAGCATATTTTCCTTGTAGGTCGTGTTTGTATATTGTAATGGTAATATTTTTTTGGAAAGAAGTATATTAATTGTGTGAAAAGATGAATCATAATTATGTTTTCCTCTCTTTAATAAGATCATTGTGGTTCCAAATCTTATGGACATCCATAGGAACATCATTGTGGTATAGAAGCATAGGTTTCTCTCTCTCTCTCTCTCTCTCTCTCTCTTTTCTTAGTTGTAGCTTTTCATTCTACTTATTATTTATCTCTTCACTCGCATCACTTTGTTGACTTGGAAACTTGGAATTTCTTCTTTCGAAAATTTAATGTGAGATAAAATCATGAAGCCTCAACAGCACAATTATTGTTACTAATTTTTTATTTGTATTCTTTTGTAACCAGTTCGTACCCTCTCTCAATTGTTCTTATTGGCGTTGGAGATGGACCTTGGGAAGACATGAGAAAATTTGATGACAAGATCCCTGCTCGTGAATTTGATAACTTTCAGGTATTGCTCCAGTAGTGTTAGTAAATTTCAATTAAGTTTGTTACTAGAATAGGTAGAAGGAAAGATTTGAGCCTTATCATTGACACTTGCTTTGGTTGGTTGTCTTCCACATGTACAGTTTGTTAACTTGACAGCTATTATGTCTAAAGACGTGACTCCCTCTGAGAAAGAAACTGCATTTGCTGTTGCTGCACTCATGGAGATTCCTATCCAATATAGAGCTGCCACTGAGTTTGGTATAGTTGGGTACGGATTACTTGATTTCTTGTCCTTCACAGTTCACATTGCCATTTTAAGTATTTAATTAATACTGGAATTTGTTTTCTCCCCTTCTTATCATTTTATACATTTTTTATGTTTTTTGGTACTAAAATGGTATGTTATTTCTAATCATGTGTGTTGTTTAATCGATTTAAATTGTGTGGAAAATAAAAGACGTGTTATGGGGAAATCAAAGAAAATTGTTCCACGCCCTCCTCCAGTTCCTTACAGCCACCGTACAGGAGAACCAAGCAATCTTTCAAATTCTACATCAAATGAACAAAATCAGGCAAGGACCAAAGTATTACTTTATTTTTGGTAGATACGCGTGCGGCTACATTTTTATTGTTGTCAAAACTATTGTTGATATAGCATTGGATAATAAAAAACCTACTGAACCTGTCTAGTTCAAGTCAATAAGTTCAGTAAAATTTAAAAATAAAGTAGCATCTATACGGGTAAAAAGTAGTTAAACAATACGAAAGTATTTCCTGTAAACAAAACATGGAGAAGAACTGGTTTGTTTATGTTGGAACTTGTGACTCATAACTGAGAAGTTCTTGAAAAAGGTCGGTGCTCAGATTGGGGTGTGTTGATTATTTACTGTTGTGTGCGTGTGTGATCCAATTCTATCAGTTTACAATCAAAATATCGAATAACTACTGCCTTTTTTCTGGATGAAGGTATGCGCTATTTGCCTGACCAATGTAAAGGACATAGCTTTTGGTTGTGGACACATGGTAAGGTGCCCTACAATTATGTTAAATGGAATGATATGATTAATGTCAAGTCATAGTACTAATGTTTTTGCAGACTTGTAGAGAATGTGGGACAAAAGTATCCAACTGTCCCATATGCCGCCAGCAGATCACCAGCCGTCTTAGGTTGTATACTGGGTGACTTTCGGCTGGAGAAAAATTACGTGCAAACATCCTTAACTTGTACATAAATGCTCAGCTTTTGTGTGGTCATTAGTTTTCTAGTATTCACACAATCACGATTGAATGTGTACCATGTTGTTTCCAAAATTTACTTAAATGTACATATTAGCTGCAAATTCTAGTACAAAACAAACTGTATTGAAATGTAGTCTTTTGGAACATATAGTTTTTTGGATCTGGTTACCATGAAGTTAATTTTATGATAAGTTGGTCAATTGATCAATACAGTGTTAACACAAAGATTATCTCTCGATTTACGTGTTAACATCGTATTAATCAATTGACTTAGTTTCTTGTATTGGTAATTTCGTTGCATTCTCTCCAAGAGCCAAACATCCATCACTCTCGAAAATAAATAAATAAGTTGTGATGGAAAGGTTTTGTATCTTAAAAGCTCAACTTAGCCAGGAAATTCTCAACAAATTGAATATCGGACAAATGTGAATAAATTCTAGAAGTGCCGACTGCAGTTTGTTAGTATTTACGCTATCCAATCGGAACATGCTAACACTGCATTTTGAGAGGAAATCAAATAGTTTTAATTGTGTTGACAATAATTAAACCAATCTTACCCTGGCAAATAGTATTATATAATGAATAATGCTGAAGACACAAACTATTCTACAAATATTTTACAAACTACTGATGTGACATACTCCACTTCAGCATATTGTTTGAAGCCGAAAATTATATTGAAATAATTTGTTAATCAATATGCTAGGGGAGAATATACCACATCAGCAGTTTATAAAATATTTATAAAATAATTTGTGTATGTAACACTACTCCTGTATAATATGTTAACACAATCAAAACTTACTGAGCCCAAGAGCCATATTCAGTTGATTTTCTAAAAAATACAGATTTGTCAGGCAATCCGTATAAAATTGATTCTCAGCAACTTGGTTTAAGACATCAAATTTACTAAATGAGGAACTATAGTAGATTTTAAGTAGTATCCAAACGCAGACAAGTTTAACTCCTGCAATAAACAATCATCCAAACCAAGGAATCAGACTACTTATTTCCCTTGTTTTTCTTCAGCGTTGCTTTGATCCGGTACTGGTTGGATTCGAACATATGGGTTTCTGGTCAATGTCTCCCCTCTCAAAGCAGCAACATATCTGTCATTTGTGTCCTCCTTCCTCTGCAGTTCCCCAAGAAATTCTCCCAGCCTCTCTTTATTAACTCTCCCCATCATCTGATTCAAATATTCAAGTTATAAATAATCTGTTATGTTTCTTAGCCACCATAAAACTTGAATACAATTTTATCTTGATATGTATCATGAAGCACTCTTGTACTTTACATCATCTCTGATGCTAAGACAGTATAGAGCAGGCTAACCCACAGACCAATTGACAAATATACATGAGCAAGCTAACTCAAATACAGAAACAAACAAAACGGGATTAAAAACATTAGCAAAATTGCGAAAGGTTAGGAGATGTTGCACAAAGAAGCCAATACGTCTCAATAAATTTTGAATAATAGGCTATGTAATGATCGAAAGATCATGAACACTACGAGACTATAAACTGTTAAAAAAAAAAGTGCATGAACACTAATTATCAGCTATAGAAATATACTTACTAACTCACACCTTAAGCAACTAACAGCTATTAGTTATGGCTGGCATCACAACTAACTCTCCCTCCTGTATATATTTGAAAAGAAGTTTGACTAACAAACCACCATATAGCTACTCCTGGTGCTTAACTACTGTGACACATTGATGATGCAATCGTCTAATGTAGTAGATGCTTTGTGCAAAGATTAATTACTATGATAAAGCAGATTACTGTAATATTTTATTTTTGTTTTCTTCTTAGATGGAGATGGTGTTGGAGCTTATTGCAGAACATGTAAAGGGTGGTCAAAGATGTTATATATATTACATTGTGAAATTATAAAGGATAGTCAAATATGAGATAAGTAAGAAGAAAGATACCAATGGTACTCATATCAACCTCATACAGGATTGAATGTTGATAGAAATCAAGTGAAGATTAATTTTTAATACGAAATATCAAATGAGGATTACTAGGTAAATGATGACAAAAAACTGTTTCCACAACATTAGCATAACCACTATGCTGAGCTTTAACATATACGGGTAACAAGATTTTAAAATGGGAATATATGAAACTTTGAAGCAAATCATTTCTGAGAATGGATGACGGCTTCAAGCTATTCTACTAAAACTACTAGTCTACTACTACTTTAATCAGGTCTGAATAACTCGTACTATCATGGTTCTGTAACTAACTTTTTATAATTTATTAATTTCCTAAAAATTGTTATATAAAATTAACACTCACCAGCATGGGGTTCTCAATGTGAATCCTTTGCACTATATCTAAATTCTAAACACACTGGTAACAGAATAGGAAGTACAACCGGAAACACCAGGGTTGTAGAAAAATGTGGTACATGATTTGGTCTTGAAATGGAAATGCGCACATGAAATTTATTAGAAAAAAAATAAAATAATCACTTACAACATAATCAAAAGAGTTCAGAACACAAATGACTTGGTCAGATACATATTTTCAAGATAAATCATTACCACATCAATTTGTACGTGCAACCCTAGGAGGCTAGATGAAGGCAGCCAAAAAAACCTATCATAGATTTTGATGATTCAAAAATCAAATTCCATGAAACAGCTACAGAGTCTTTTGTAAATAGTACTATTAGGATAAAAGCAAGCAGAACTATGTTATAGTTTGCAGAGACAACACCTTCATCTACTTTTCTTTTTTTGTTCGTGTGTGGCTAGGCAACATCTTCATCCATAATTACCAATTCATAACTCTTTTCAGTTTCCATCAATCCATGGTGGACATTTTAATGTCAGAAACTCCCGACAGCTAGCCAATAAAACTCAAAACTCAGCTTTTTTCCAATTATACTGCATTACAGAGTTGGGATATATATATATAGGAAGAAGGGCAGACATTTCTGTCAAAATATGGCTATTCCACAACAATTAGAAAATTTCATGCCCAGAGTGCAACCACCAAAAGTGACCTTGTAGAAACTTGGAAGAGGTTAAGTACACACTGGTAATGAAGAAAAGGAAGTCACTTTCCCTCCAAAAATGGAGAAGAATAATGAGGCAAAGGAAGAAGCAGAGCAATATTAGCACTACTAACTTTTGGCAAGACCTGTAAATGATCAGCATATAAACCAAATTTATGTACTTAATCCACATTTCTTTAAGCAGTCAATACATTTTTATCAATTGCGTCTAGTCAATTTTAAACATGACATCACAAGAAACCCAATTTAGAATATGATTCAATAGCCACTACTGAAACAAAAAAAAAGTAAAATGAAATATATGAAGGGACTAAGTGCAGATTATTATAATAAATGAAATGAAATAAGTAATAATTAAGAAAAGAAAATGGAGACGGAAGAAATGTTACAAGTGAATCATATCTAAGATATAACTCAAGATCAACTATTGAAACAAAAATAAACAGTTTATTATAATAAATGAAATAATGATGAAGAAGCAAAGAAAATGGAAAGGAGGAAACTGTTACAAGTGAATCGGGACGAGCGTTCTGCCGTAGTTTGGCTTCGAGATGTTCATTGCCGGAGCTGGTGAGCTGCATCACGCAGTAGCCAATTACAACCGGAACGGCGCCGCATACCGTCGCAAAAGCAAAGAAGAAGGGCTTCGAGTCCCTTGTCTTCCTCACCAGCCACATCCATGCCGACATCTCTACTCCTTTTCTCTCTCTCTCTCTCTCTTAATTTCTGGAATCAATTTTCATTCCTTTAAATCTTAGTCCGATAAACCCTACTTATTAGGCATGTTCGTAACTTTAGGAAAAGTATAAGGAAATTAAAAAAGAAGAAGTTATTTTAATACTCCGTATAATCTAATTATAATTATTTATATTTTAAAACATTAATAAAACTTTTAACATCAGCAATTAGGACTGAACAATAAATTAAATTGAAATTAAAACTGCACTAAAAATCGCATCAATTAAAATCGCATCAACTGTTTATGTGGTGGTTTTAGGTGGATTGAAAAATTAAATTTACTGTTTCGGTTTGGTTACTAATCAAAACTGCACGCATAAAATCAAAATCGCACCAAATAATCATCATATTATCTTAATTTGCTACAAGTATATATAATTTCTCTACTATAAAATATTTTCCTTATTTTATTTTAAAAAATATATATTGAAGGGTTGAATGAAGAATAAATAGTATCAATTATGTTTGCAAATCAATAGTGAATTGGTATTTACTAAATCAAATGAGATAATATAGTATTAATCAATCATATAATTGTTGATGCCTATAACTATTTTGCTAAATTAGCTACATGATTGTGTTCACTGCGTAATACGTTTGCATGAATGATTTTGATAACTATTTTACGGATTTGTTATTTCAATTGGTTTTGGAACTGAAACCGCACTAAATGAAACCAAATTGTACAATTCAAAACCGCACTGCATCTATCACAAACGATTTCATGTGCAGTTTTGGATTTTTCAAACTGCACCTAAGCGATTTCATGTGCGGTTTGAGCTTTAAACCACACCATGCTCACCCCTATCAATAATAACAAAATCTAACTCATATTAAATTACTAGTAATTGTCCGTGACTGGGCGTAACGAAATTTTCTCTCTCTCCCCGTTTCAACAATCTCACATTCATTTTCTCTCCTTCCTCCTTATTCTCCCACCACCTTTTCCCGCCTAAATTAATTAGAATGAATTTGAACTGTGCTTGTGCTTTCCCGCCTAAATTCAAAATGAGTTCTATCTTATTAATATAGATATTTTCTTTCAAAATTAAATATATAATTTGACGTTTGAGGATAAAAGACGACATATTAAACTTTATAATTGGTATGATTAGTAAAAATTTAGAATAAAATAAATTTTGTGATGAATATTTTTTTATATACTATACAATTACAGAAATTATATTAATTTAAATTAAATAAATTCATATCAATTTGAAGTTTAGTACGACATCGTTTGATTTCAAAATTAAATTGTATCTCTAATTTAATAAGCGGGGTCACATCCCAATATCTTTCCTATTTTCTTATCTTGATTAAAAAAAAGAAAAAATATAAAGAAAAAGAGGGTTCTTATTTTCATTTCTTAATTAAAAAAAGTTAAAAAAACAGAGAGAAAATATTCAATTGATGATAAGTGAAAAGTCCACTCAACTATATATCAGGTCTAATTTATTTAAATTTGAGACAGAATCTCAATAAGTATTAAAGATTTAACAAAAATATATTTTTAATATTTCATAAATTAGTTTTTTTTATTAATTTTGAGAACAATCATTTTTTTGATGTTGATATTTTTGTACGGATCTGAACTCCAAGATCCGTTAATATATTTGGGTTAAACTCGACTCTATTAATCATACGATCTGCATAGGTCCAATTAAAACTTGGGGTCTTTTAATACTTAAATAGCCTTGAACTAGGCTCACTTATTAGGCCGACTGACGGACCAAATATCAGTCCAAAATTAGAGCTCGGTATGCATCAGGGCTGGGTGATGAAATAATAAAAGAGCTAGCCCAACCCGCTTTAAGACCTTGCTCGTACAACTGTTCACATACACTTACATGTATATTTTAATGGCCCACGTGACTTGCTCTGCACGTGGACCATCAAAATATGCATGTGAGTGTATGTGAGCGGTTGCTCCAATTTTTAACATGATACGATAACTCAATACGTATCCGACATATAATAAGAAAATAAATATTAAATATAAATAATTTTCGTGTCATCAACACATTTAACATAAAATTTAAATAAATTAGATACATATAATATTAACACGTCTAACACGATTACACATAGATTACACATAGATTAAACCTTGATCATGTGGCCAACTAGACTCTTTGAATATTTGATTAACCAATTATAAGCCCCACAGGCACATGTGGCAGGAGTAAGGCTGAACAAATGGACAACCATTTGATAAGCATACTGGGCTCCTATAAGAAATGGCTACGTACATGGATTGGGCCTGAAGGATTATGAATAGAAACCAGTTTAGCAAGGCCCATGAAACTTAAGGATGAAGCTCTATCCCCAAGACACAGACTTATGACTATGTTTGTTTGCAAGTATAATTGGGATAACACTATTAATCCAAATGCTATATTTGTTTGCAAGTATTAACTTATGACTATGTTTGTTTATAAGAATTATACTTGAGATAAGATTATTAATTCTAATACTATGTTTGTTTGCAAAGATTATACATAGGATAAGACTATTAATCCTAAGTGTCTTTTATGTTTTCAAATTTAGACTTGGGACTATTAATCTAGGGATTATAAAATGACTTAATAGTTTTTAGATTATAATTATAATCCCATGGATTATAATACCCGTATAATCCCGGAATTATAATACCGGTTTAATTCCGGGATTATAATCATTTCAAACAAACATAACCCAAGTGTCTTGCTTGTTTTCAAATTTAGATTTGAGATTATTAATATCGGGATTATAAAATAGCTTAATAGTCTTGATATTATAATTATAATTTCGGAATTATAATCATAGAATTTAATAGTCTTGCAATTAAAATCACATGGATTATAATCTCGGGATTATAATTCTTGCAAACAAACATAGCCATGGGGTATTCCTCCCCCCCTCCCCCCATATGTGATAGAATGGTTGAACTTGAACCCAACACACATATCCATGGGCTAGATGTAAGACCCCATCTTATTATTAATAAAATCGAATTTCCTCTAATTATTATTTTGAATAATAAGGTGTTAATGCTGTAGTTATGGGTGAAATATGTAAATTTTGTAAAATAAACAAGTGGTTATAAAATATTCATTTTTGTCGGTGAATATTCGTTTGGTCGTGGAATATTCGTACGACGGCGCAGCCTTGTGTGGGCCCCATAACGGAAAGCGATTGGATGAAAAAAACGACAAGTATAAGTTGTTTATAAATAACGGCGTAGTTGTTACCGTTAATACTGTTGGAATACCCGGTGGTTAAAATACAGTAGCACACGGTATTACACCAATTATTGATTCTTACGTAAGAAGGCACTACTCAATAATTGTTACAGTAGTTACTGTTTAATATTTTATTTTATTGATTCAATAATTGCTGCGTTGATATTTTATATTATTGTTGTTTCAATAATTGTTGCTGCACAGTATTTTTCATTATCAGATCAATAATTCATATTATTTGAATAATATTATTAGATAGCATTATTGGCAATGTCTAGAAAGTTCTGTCTAAGGAGAGGTTTGGTCATCTAATTGCGCGCCAGTAAGGAGAAATTCTTATCGGAAAGCCCCCCTCTTTCCTGGGAACGGCCTGGTTGTCATAATTGTGATTCTGTGATATTATTTGTGAATAATTAATTATTGATTTATATGATAAGAAAATATTTTTTTTTTTGTGGATATAAATGAGGGATATATTTTTGTGGTTATAAATGAAGGAATTAATGCTGAGTTGTTTTATTAGTATTTTTGTCGGAGTGGAGGTATTAAAAATTAAACCAGTGTTTTTGAGTTATATTGCGTGAGTTATAATTTTTAATCCGACCGTTGGATCGTTGTGATTTTAGATATGCTATACATATATAAGTTGAGTATATGTCCACAAATTTTGAACCGTTAAAAATGAACGTATGATTTGTTATGAATTTTAAGAGATGACTGGTTCAGAAATTGTTGAAGTTTCAGAATTTATCATTTTGGAGGAAAATTTTAGAATTGGTGGGCCCCACTTTTGGTTGGTGAAAAATGTGCTGAAATTTTTATTCAAATGTGGTGGGTGGGAATAGTAGCAGGTAAAACCATCAGGTTGCAGGTCAAGTCTGCTTCGGCGTGCTAACATTTTCCTATAAATAGAGGGCTAAGTTAGAATTGAAAATCACACCAGAATTCATAAGTTTTCTCTTTTTCTCTCTCTATATTCTCGAGCGTATTTTGTGAGTATTTTGATACTTTGAGAGTTACTATTCAGCACAAGTTTCATCCAGCCTCATATACGATATTCTGATCAGAAGTACTGTTCGTTTGAGGTAAGGGATATTATTTTCTTCTTAAATGATATTATTTTTTTCAATATCATTATGCTGAAATATTGATATGAACTTTTTATCAAATTTAGAACTTTTTGTGTTTGGATTACTATTCACGTATACGACACTATTTATGTATACGACACTATTCACGAATACGGCACTATTCACCGAAAAAACAAAAATTTTTCCTTTTTGTCCAAGATATCTATTATGGTTACTATCTTTGATTGTATCCATGTTTTGATCTTATTTTTGAATTCTACTTCACAATTGGTTATTATGGAGTATTATTGCACTTGGATAAACTATAATACGAATACCTAATATTTGTCCTTCTGTTTCATTGGATTCGTTTTCTTTAAGATAATTTTTCATCATTCTCAGTCCTAAATGATGATATTACTGAATATCTTTAGCCTGTAGTGCAAAGATGAATGATTAACTCATGAATATCTTTGGCCAGTAGTGCAAAGATGAACAGGTGTTGAGATGAATATGACCGACTGGTGTTACAAATGAATATCTTTGGCCTGTAGTGCAAAGATGAATATTTGATTAAAGATGGTTATTGATTGATATTACAGGGATAAAATATCGTTGATGGACTTTTAAATCTTAGAAGATAGTAGAACTCATTCTCTACTTGACTCTTCTAATGGTTTATTGTTTTCGCTGCAGTTGTTGATCTAAAACTTGTTGTCTATTATATTTTATCAGATTTTTTCCTGTTGAAGACTAATAATAAGTTGTTGTTTATTATCTTAGTCATAATATTCTTTACTGGGCTAGTTGAGCTCACCCTTTTCTTTTTTGTTTCATTTTTCTCAGGAGACGAGAATATAGCGGGAACTAGTCGGGGTGTGGAGTGATATTTCCAGTTAGTTGTGTTAGCAGTCCTCACTATTTTGTAAAATAGTGTTTCAATAATTGTAATGAGGACTTATTTGAGTGTGGATATTGTCTAGAAGACAATATTTGTATTTGAACTCACAGTATTTGTGTTGTCGTATTTTGCACGACAATTATTTTATTGAAGTTGTATTTGTTTCTGTACCATGTATTTGGCGACTCAGAATGGGTGATGTATACCTATTTTGGGGGCGTCACAGTTGGTATCAGAGCTTAGGGATATGGTCTCTAGCGGAGATCGAGGAATAGAACTAGGAGGGGAGAGACGAGTAAATTCTTCGCTAGTGTGTCCTACCTAAGTTTATTTGTTGATTGGTCATAATATAGGGATATTATGTGATATGTTAATTTGTTTAATTAACCCTTGTTTTATGGCAGTATTGAGGAATGGCTACTGAGAACGTTAACAATAGAGTGTATGAGACCTTGGAAACACCTTTAGTTACCAATCAGGAGAATGTGCAACAGGCTGACAATATTTCTCCTATAAACAACGTTACCGAGCAAACGATGAATGATGGAATGTTTAGGAGCTTTTTGCAGTTCATGCAAAATCAGACGAGGGAGACTCGTGTGCAGAATACGGGTGGAAATGATAATAACGCATTGTTTGTCACGACCAAGCAGTTTAAAGAGTTGGGACCACCAGACTTTCAGGGAAAGCCAGATCCGATCAAGGCGGAAACGTGGGACAAGCAAATTACCAAGATATTCGATGTCTTGGGATATGCGGAGGAACAGAAGGTTCCATTCGTCACCTTTATGTTCTGCGGTGAGGCAGACTACTGGTGGGAGTTTGTGAAGCGTACCCATCCTGACACACTCAACATGTCCTGGGAAACATTTCAAAAACTGTTTAATGACAAGTACTTTCCTGAAAGTATTCGTCATATGAAGGAGGTAGAGTTTATTAGACTGGAACAAAATAACATGACGGTGTCCCAGTACGAGACGAAGTTTGTAGAGTTATCCAGGTTTGCACCTTATTTGGTCGAGAATGAGGAACGAATGACAAGGATGTTTCTGAGAGGTTTAAAAACCCGAGATTCGACAATATCTTATCTCTCATAAATTTTCTTTATATTCAGATGTTGTAAATAGGGCTCAATTATTAGAGCGAGATAATGAGTATATTCAACCGAGGGAACACAACCAAGGTAATACCGGTGGCAACGGTCATCGGACCAATGAAAACCAGCAGGGAGGAAAATATTCTGACAAAAGCGGTAACCACTCTGGTGGAAATCATGGTCGTGATAATAGAAGGAGCGAGTCGGGAGGAGATTTCAAGAAGAGAAGGTACAACAATTGTAAGATCCCAAATTATTAATAAATGAAATTTAATTTCCTCTATTTATTATTCTGAAATAGTAAGGGTTGATTTGATTAATGTGGTCAGTTATAGGATAAAATGCGCAAATATTTTAAATAAGCAAGTGGTTATAAAATATTCATTGTTGTCGGGGAATATTCGCTTGGTCGTGGAATATTCTTACTGTCGGAGAATATTCGTACGACGGCGCAGTCTTTTGTGAGCCCCATAACGGAAAGCGATTGGATGAAAAAAATGACAAAAATAAGTTGTTTATAAATAACGACATAGTTGTTACCGTTAATACTGTTGGAATACCCGGTGGTTAAAACACAGTAATACGTGTTGTTGCACAGTAGCACACGGTATTGCACCAATTATTAATTCTTACGTAAGAAGGCACTACTAAATAATTGTTATAGTAATTACTGTTCAATATTATATTTTATTGATTCAATAATTGCTGCGTTGATATTTTATATTACTGTTATTTTAATAGTTGTCACTACACAGTATTTTCTATTATCGGGACAATAATTCATATTATCTGAATAATATTATTAGATAACATTATTGGCAATGTCTAGAAAGTTCTGTCTAAGGAGAGGTTTGGTCATCTAATTACGCGCCAGTAAGGAGAGATCCTTATTGGAAAGCCCACTCTTTCCTAGAAACTGCCTAGTTGTCAGTAATGTGATTCTGTAATATTATTTATGTATAATTAATTATTGATGAGGAAAATATTGATTTTATGTGGATATAGATGGAGAAAATTTTTAATGTGACAATTGTTAAAAATTAATATTTTATCTTTTTCTGATAAAATAATTTATTTAAATATATTATTTTAATAATATATTGATGGTAATATTTTTATAATGAATGTGGGATATATGAGTATATGAAGAGGAAGAGTATTTTTGTGGCATTAAATGATTAACACATATTTTGTGTGTTGGTGGACACAATTCTTGACCGAAAATTTATTATTGACTGTAAAATCGCCCGTTTGTGGATTTCGGTCAATTTCTGTTTGGAATTTGGAAAAACTTTCTTCTGCAAAGTTGTAGAGAATTGAATTTCCTATAAAAACTTGTGAGATTCGAATTTTCTGATAAAAGGGCTATTTATTATGAATTATTGAAGTTCTGAAGTTCCGAAATAATTGATTTTTGGAAGTTTTAATTATTATTTTTAAGAAAAGCGTTTTTTTCAATTGAGGGGCATGTGTTAAATGGTTGAAATCAGCTGGTGGTGTGCTTAGGAATTTTGTTTATAAATAATATTATTATATTCAATTTTCTGCTTTGGTGTTCTAAGCATTTTCCTATAAATAGGGTGCTTAGGTTAGAATTGAAAATCACACCAGAAACTGAAATCTTCTCTCTCTTTCTCTCTCTATATTAGTGAGCGTATTCTTGTGAGTATTTGACACTTTGAGTGTTGCTATACAGTGCAAGTTTCCTTCAGCACTGTATCTAGTATTTCAGTCAGAAGTACCGTCTTTCCGAGGTAAGAAAATGTTATTTTCTTCGTAAATAATATTATTTCTTCAATATCATTATGCCGAAATATTGGTTGAAACTTTTTATCAAATTTAGAACTTTTTCATGTCGGGGTTACTATTCATGAGTTACTATTCACGAGTTACTATTCACGAGTTACTATTCACCGAAAAATAAAATTTTCTTCTTTTCGTCCAAAATATCTATTCTGGATACTAGCTTTGATTGTATCCATATTTTGATCATTCTTGAATTTTACTTCACTATGATTATTTATAAGATATTTTTGGACATGGATAAATCGAAATACGAATCCTTAATATTTGTTATTTTGTTTCACTGGATTCGTTTTCTTTAAAATATTTTTTATCATCCTCAGTCTTAAATGATGATATAACTGAATATCTTTGGCCTGTAGTGCAAAGATGAATGATTTCTGATGAATATCTTTGGCCCGTAGTGCAAAGATGAACAGGTGTTGAGGTGAACATGACCAACTGATGAATATCTTTGGCCTGTAGTGCAAAGATGACTATTTGATTCAAGATATTTATTGATTGATATTACATGGATAAAATGTTGATGATGGGCTTTTAAATTCATAGATAATCGTAGATTTCATTCTCTACGTAACTCTTCTATGAATTATTATTTTTCGCTGCGAATATTGATTTAAAATTTGTTGTCTATTGTATTCTATTAAATTTTTCTCTGTTGAAGACTAACGATAATTTGTTGTATATTATCTTAGTCATAATATTCTTTACTGGGCTAGTTGAGCTCATCCTTTTCCTTGTTGTTCCATTTTCTTCTCAGGAGGCGAGAATGTAGCGAGTACTAGTCGGGGTGTAGAATGATGGTTCTAGACAGTTGTTTTAGTAGTTCTCACTATTTTGTAAAATAGTGTATCAATAAGTATAATGAGTACTTAATTGACTATGAATACTGTCTAGATAACAATATTTGTATTTAAACTCACAGTATATGTGTTGTCGTATTTTGCATGACAATTGTAATAATAAAGTTGTAGTTATTTTTTGTACCATATATTTGGTGACTCAGAATGGGTGTTGTATACCTGTTTTGGGGGCGTCACAGTTGGTATCAGAGCTTAGGGATATGATCTCTGGCGGAGATCGGGGAATAGAACTAGGAGGTGTGAGACGAGTAAATCCTTCGCTAGTGTGTCCTACCTAAGCTTATTTGTTGGTCGATCATAATATAGGGATATTATGTGATATGTTAATTTGTTAAATTAACCCTTGTTTTATGACAGTATTTGATAATGTCGACTGAGAATGTTAACAGTGGAGTAAATTAGACGATGGATATGCCTGTACTCACCAACGAGGAGAACGTGCAACAGGCTGGCAATGTTCCTCCTGTGAACAACACCACTGAGCAGACGATGAACGATAAGATGTTTAGAAGCTTTTTGCGGTTCATGCAAAATCAGACGAAGGAGATTCCTGTTCAAAATATAGGAAGAAACAATGGCAACGTACAGCTGGTCACAGCCAAGTAGTTCAAAGAGTTGGGACCACCAGAATTCTGGGGAAAGCAGGATCCGATTAAGGCGGAGACATGGGTCAAGCAAATTACCAAGATATTTGATGTCTTGGGATGCACTGAGGAACAGAAGGTTCCATTCGCCACCTTTATGTTCCGTAGCGAGGCAGACTACTGGTGGGAGTCTATGAAGCGTACCCATCCAGCCGCACTCAGCATGTCTTGGGAGACATTTCAGAAACTGTTCAATGACAAGTACTTTCCTGAAAGTATTCGTCATATGAAGGAGGTAGAGTTTATTAGACTGGAGTAGAATAACATGACGGTGTCTCAGTACGAGGCGAAGTTTACAGAGTTGTCCAGGTTTGTACCTCATTTGGTAGAGAATGAGGAACGTATGACGCGGATGTTTCTGAGAGGTTTGAAACGCGGCATACGTAAATATCTCATTTCTCATAAATTTTCTCTCTATTCAGATGTTGTCAACAGGGCTCAATTATTAGAGCGAGATACCGAGTACGGTCAATCGAAGGACCACAACCAGGATCATACCGGTGACAGCAGTCATCAGAACAATGATAACTAGTGGAGAAAGAAGAATACGGACAAGAGCGACAACCACTCTGGTGGTAATCATGGCCATGAGAATAGAAGAAGCGAGTCGAGAGGAGATTTTAAAAAGAGGAGATTCAACAATGACAATGTTAAGACGTCAGCACCAGCAACAACTGGTTCCAAGGGAGGAGAACGACCACCGATCATATGCTATAAGTGCGGAAAAGAAGGACATATCAGCCCAAACTGTCCACAACAGTTTAAGGTATGTTATAACTGTGGAAAGGAAGGACATATCGCTCGAGATTGCACTGTAGCGAAACCAAGTCCAACGGGGGTGGTGACTCAAAAAGTTTTCCCAGAAAAGTCAAAGTCAACTGTTCCTGGAAGAGCGTTTTTCGTGACTGGTCAGAATGCGAGGAACCCGGACGAAGTTAGCACGGGTTAGTTAATTATAAATTTTTACGAAGTCTATACCTTATTAGATACAAGTTCTACCCATTTATTTATCTCTTCTGCTTATACTCAACGTTTAAACTTGACTCCGGAGAAAATTAGACTTTGACTTATCTGTTGAAACTCCGTTAGGAGAAACTTTCGTTACATCCACTGTTTATAAATCTTGTTTGATCCAAGTTGGCACCATCACATTACCTATTGATCTTATCTCTTTAAAGATACTTGCTTTTGATGTGATTTTAGGAATTGATTGGTTAACTACTCATCATGCCAAAATTGATTGCTTTCGTAAGGTTATTAGTTTTCATATTCCTAAGCAACCTGTTATTTAAATTCAAGCAACCAAACCATTGAAGTCAAACTCTTTCATATCAAGCCGTAAAGTCATTCGTTTATTGAAAAACGGATGTCAAGCTTTCTTAGCTATGTTATGGACTTGAACAAAAATACGTCAGATTTGAATGATATTTCTATTGTTAGTAAAATTTTTGACGTATTTCCTGAAGAATTTCTTGGCTTACTCCCAGAGCGTGATATTGAATTTTGTATCGACTTTGAACCCGGTACAAAACCCATTTCTAAAATCTCATATCGAATGGCTCCTATTGAACTTCAGGAGTTAAAAACCCAACTATAGAAGTTGATAACCGAGCCTCTATCTGGTGACTTCCTTTGTGGAATGCACTGAATCCAGACTCTCCGTAGGGGACGCCATATTCGTGCGGTAGTAAATTGATAGGTGTCATTGTGACGTGCTATCCAAGATTGGGATATGAGTCACAGTTGAGAGTAACTTAAGTCAGTAATCGAAATACATAGTTTTCTAGGCTTAGCTGGTTATTATCGGAGATTCGTAAAAGGATTTTATCGAATCGCTATTCCATTAACTCAGCTGACTCGAAAAGATACAAACTTCGAATGGACCGAGGAATGCGAGAAGAGCTTTCAAGAATTCAACATGCGGCAACGACGTTGGCTCGAGCTGTTGAAAGATTACGACCACACTATTCAATACCATCCTGGAAAAGCAAACGTGGTAGCTGACGCGTTGAG
This sequence comes from Panax notoginseng, assembly GCA_016801055.1. Classification (NCBI taxonomy): domain Eukaryota; kingdom Viridiplantae; phylum Streptophyta; class Magnoliopsida; order Apiales; family Araliaceae; genus Panax; species Panax notoginseng. Next base: position 14,518,271 of record CM029018.1, read on the forward strand.
TAGAAGATCATATGCAGGAACGAGTGCGATGATGTCAAGTATACGCGTAGAATCAACTTTAATCGATAAAGTTAAAGTTGCTCAAGCCACAGACCCGGAGCTGATGCGTATGAAGAAGAAAGTGCAAAAAGGTGCTATTCCAGAAGTAAGAATCGATGAAGAAGGAATACTTCGAGTCCACTCCAGACTTTGTGTTCCTAACGATTCTGATTTAAAGTACAAGATCATGATGGAGGCACACAATACACCATTTACAATCCATCCTGGAAGTACTAAAATGTATCGTGATCTTCGACATACATTTTGGTGGAACAATATGAAGAGAGAGATTGCAAAGTTTATCTCGAGGTGTTTAACTTGTCAATGTGTAAAGGCGGATCATCAAGTACCAAAGAGTCCATTGCAATCACTTGAGATTCCGAAATGGAAGTGGGAACACATTACCATGGATTTCGTTACGGGTCTTCCCACGGTTTCTCAAGGCATAAATGCTATTTGGGTTATAGTTGATAGATTAACCAAGTCTGCTCATTTCTTGCCGATACAGGAGACTTATTCCCTTGAACGTCTTGCTAGTATGTACGTGAATGAGATTGTAAGGTTGCATGGCATGCCAGTATCCATAGTTTCGGATCGTGACCCAAGATTCACTTCACGATTTTGGGTTAGCTTGCAAAAAGCTATAGGCACGGATTTACGATTTAGTTCAGCTTACCATTATCAAACGGACGGACAATCAGAGAGGACTATTCAAACTCTTGAAGATCTATTAACACTTTGTGTCCTAGATCTCAAAGGGAGTTGGGATAAGTACCTACCATTGGTGAAATTCTCCTATAACAACAGTTATCAGGCGAGCATAGGTGTGGCTCCATTCGAGGCGTTGTATGGAAGAAAATGTCGCTCTCCAGTATGCTGGGACGAGGTGGGTGAAGCAACATTATTGGGACCAGAGTTGGTACGAATGACTACAGAGAAGATCCAAACGATTCGACAACGTATACAAACGGCACAGGATCGACAAAAGAGTTATGCGGATCTTCATCGAAAGGACGTGGAATTTGACATTGGGGATCATGTATTATTACGTGTAGCTCCATGGAAAAGAGTTACAAGATTTGGGAAGAGAGGAAAGCTCAATCCACGATTTATTGGTCCATTTCAGATTCTTGACTGAGTAGAAAATGTGGCCTATAGACTCGCGTTACCTCCAAGTATGTCTCGTGTTCATAATGTTTTTCATATATCTCTGCTTCGTAAATATGTGAAAGACCCGAACCACGTTATTGAGTTAGAACCAGACGAGATAGCTGAAGACTTAACGTACGAAGAGGTACCTGTCAAGATCTTGGATAGGAAGGAGCATGTCCTACGCACGAAGGTCATACCACAAGTTAAAGTTTTGTAGAAAAACCATGCTATTGAGGAAATGACCTGGGAGTTGGAAACAGAAATGAAAGCGAGGTATCCTCATCTTTTCGAAACACCAGGTACGTATATCAATTTCGAGGACGAAATTTCATAAGGAGGGGAGGTTGTAAGACCCCAAATTATTAATAAATGAAATTTAATTTCCTCTATTTATTATTCTGAAATAGTAAGGGTTGATTTGATTAATGTGGTCAGTTATGGATAAAATGCGCAAATATTTTAAATAAGCAAGTGGTTATAAAATATTCATTGTTGTCGGGGAATATTCGCTTGGTCGTGGAATATTCTTACTGTCGGAGAATATTCGTACGACGGCGCAGTCTTTTGTGGGCCCCATAACGGAAAGCGATTGGATGAAGAAAATGACAAAAATAAGTTGTTTATAAATAACGGCATAGTTGTTACCGTTAATACTGTTGGAATACCCGGTGGTTAAAACACAGTAATACGCGTTGTTGCACAGTAGCACACGGTATTGCACCAATTATTGATTCTTACGTAAGAAGGCACTACTAAATAATTGTTATAGTAATTACTGTTCAATATTGTATTTTATTGATTCAATAATTGCTGCGTTGATATTTTATATTACTGTTATTTTAATAGTTGTCACTACACAGTATTTTCTATTATCGGAACAATAATTAATATTATCTGAATAATATTATTAGATAACATTATTGGCAATGTCTAGAAAGTTCTGTCTAAGGAGAGGTTTGGTCATCTAATTGCGCGCCAGTAAGGAGAGATCCTTATTGGAAAGCCCCCTCTTTCCTAGAAACTGCCTAGTTGTCAGTAATGTGATTCTGTAATATTATTTATGTATAATTAATTATTGATGAGGAAAATATTAATTTTATGTGGATATAGATGGAGAAATTTTTTAACGTGACAATTGTTAAAAATTAATATTTTATCTTTTTCTGATAAAATAATTTATTTAAATATATTATTTTAATAATATATTGATGGTGATATTTTTACAATGAATGTGGGATATATGAGTATATGAGGAGGAAGAGTATTTTTGTGGTATTAAATGATTAACACATATTTTGTGTGTTGGTGGACACAATTCATGACCGAAAATTTATTATTGACTGTAAAATCGTTCGTTTGTGGATTTCGGTCAATTTTTGTTTGGAATTTGGAAAAACTTTCTTCTGCAAAGTTGTAGAGAATTGAATTTCCTATAAAAACACGCGAGATTCGAATTTTCTGATAAAAGGGCTATTTATTATGAATTATTGAAGTTCTGAAGTTCCGAAATAATTGATTTTTGGAAGTTTTAATTATTATTTTTAAGAAAAATGTTTTTTTCAATTGAGGGACATGTGTTAAATGGTTGAAATCAGCTGGTGGTGTGCTTAGGAATTTTGTTTATAAATAATATTATTATATTCAATTTTCTGCTTTGGTGTTCTAAGCATTTTCCTATAAATAGGGTGCTTAGGTTAGAATTGAAAATCACACCAGAAACTGAAATCTTCTCTCTCTTTCTCTCTCTATATTAGTGAGCGTATTCTTGTGAGTATTTGACACTTTGAGTGTTGCTATACGGTGCAAGTTTCCTTCAGCACTGTATCTAGTATTCCAGTCAGAAGTACCGTCTTTCCGAGGTAAGGAATGTTATTTTTTTCGTAAATGATATTATTTCTTCAATATCATTATGCCGAAATATTGGTTGGAACTTTTTATCAAATTTACAACTTTTTTATGTCGGGGTTACTATTCATGAGTTACTATTTACGAGTTACTATTCATGAGTTACTATTCACGAGTTACTATTCACCGAAAAATAAAATTTTCTTCTTTTCGTCCAAAATATCTATCCTGGATACTAGCTTTGATTGTATCCATGTTTTGATCATTCTTGAATTTTACTTCACTATGATTATTTATAAGGTATTTTTGGACATGGATAAATTGAAATACGAATCCTTAATATTTGTTATTTTGTTTCATTGGATTCGTTTTCTTTAAAATATTTTTTATCATCCTCAGTCTTAAATGATGATATAACTGAATATCTTTGGCCTGTAGTGCAAAGATGAATGATTTCTGATGAATATCTTTGGCCCGTAGTGCAAAGATGAACAGGTGTTGAGGTGAACATGACCAACTGATGAATATCTTTGGCCTGTAGTGCAAAGATGATTATTTGATTCAAGATATTTATTGATTGATATTACAGGGATAAAATGTTAATGATGGGCTTTTAAATTCATAGATAATCGTAGATTTCATTCTCTACGTAACTCTTCTATGAATTATTATTTTCCGCTGCGAATATTGATTTAAAACTTGTTGTCTATTGTATTCTATTAAATTTTTCCCTGTTGAAGACTAACGATAATTTGTTGTATATTATCTTAGTCATAATATTCTTTACTGGGCTAGTTGAGCTCATCCTTTTCCTTGTTGTTCCATTTTCTTCTTAGGAGGCGAGAATGTAGCGAGTACTAGTCGGGATGTGGAATGATGGTTCAAGACAGTTGTTTTAGTAGTTCTCACTATTTTGTAAAATAGTGTATCAATAAGTATAATGAGTACTTAATTGAGTATGAATACTGTCTAGATGACAATATTTGTATTTAAACTCACAGTATATGTGTTGTCGTATTTTGCACGACAATTGTAATAATAAAGTTGTAGTTATTTTCTGTACCATGTATTTGGCGACTCAGAATGGGTGTTGTATACCTGTTTTGGGGGCGTCACAACAATGATAACGTGAAAACGTCAGCACAAACATCAACTGTTTCTAGGGGAGGAAAAAGAGCACGTGTCGTTTGTTACAAATACGGGAAAGAGGGACATATCAGCCCAAACTACCCACAACAATTCAAAGTATATTATAACTGTGGAAAGGAGGGTCATATAGCTCGAAAGTGTTCTGTAGCAAAACCAAGTTCAGCGGAGATGGTGACTCCAAAAGCTGTCCTGGATAAGTCGAAATCAGCGGTTCCTGGAAGAGCGTTTATCGTGACTGGCCAAAACGCGAGAAACCTGAACGAGATGATCACGGGTAAGCTAATCTTGAATTCTTGCGAAGTTTATACCTTACTAGATACCGGTTCTACACATTCATTTATCTCTTCTACTTGTGCTCAACGTTTAAACTTGACTCCGGAGAAATTAGACTTTGACCTATCTGTGGAGACTCTGTTAGGAGAAACTTTCATTACATCTACAGTTTATAAATCTTGCTTAATCCAAGTTGGCACAATCACATTACCTGTTGACCTTATCTCTTTAAAGATACTTGCTTTTGATGTGATTTTAGGAATTGATTGGTTAACTACTCATCATGCCAAAATTGATTGTTTTCGTAAGATTGATAGTTTTCATATTCCTAACCAACCTGTTATGCGAATTCAAGCAACCAAACCATTAAAATCAATCGCTGTCATATCAAGCCATAAAGCCATTCGTTTATTGAAAAATGGATGTCAAGCTTTCTTAGCCCATGTTATGGACTTGAACAAAAACACGTCAGATTTGAATAATATTTCTGTTGTTAGTGAATTTCCTGACGTATTTCCTAAAGAACTTTCTGGTCTACCCCCAGAAGGTGAAGTTGAATTCTTTATTGACCTTGAACCCGGTACAAAGCCCATTTCTAAAACCCCATATCGAATGGCTCCTATTGAACTTCAGGAGTTAAAAGTCCAATTACAGGAATTGTTAGACAACGGTTTCATTTGTCCTAGTATCCTTGGGGTGCTCCTGTTTTATTCGTAAAGAAGAAAGACGGGAGTATGCAACTTTGTATTGACTATCGAGAATTGAACCATGTCACCATCAAGAATAGGTATACGCTACCTCGTATTGATGACCTTTTCGATCTGTTGCAAGGAGCACAATTCTTTTCAAAGATTGATCTTCGTTCTGGATATCATCAGCTGAAGATTAAAACTGAGGATATTCCAAAGACTACCTTCAGAACTCGGTACGGGCATTATGAATTCTTAGTCATGTCTTTTGGATTGACTAATGCTCCTGCTGCCTTCATGGATATGATGAACCGTGTGTTCAAAGAATATTTAGATCAGTTCATTGTTGTCTTTATCGATGACATCCTCATCTATTCCAAAAGTCGTGAAGATCATGAGCGCCATTTGAAGCTGATATTGCAAAGGCTTCGTGAAAATAAGCTATATGCCAAACTAAAGAAATATGAGTTCTGGCTTGAGGAAGTAGCATTCCTTGGGCACGTGGTGTCAAAATATGGAGTATCTATCGACCCGGTGAAGATTGAAGCCATACAAAGTTGGGAGCAATAGAAGTCGATAACCGAAGTACGTAGCTTTCTGGGCTTAGCTGGTTATTATCAGAGATTTGTGGAAGGATTTTCTCGAATCGCTACTCCGTTAACTCAGCTAACTTGGAAAGATACAAAATTCGTATGGAGTAAGGAATGCGAGAAGAGTTTCTAAGAACTCAATAGGAGACTCATTTCGGCACCTGTTCTGACAATACCGTCTGGTTCGGATGGATTTATTATCTACAGCGATGCTTCAGGCAAAGGGTTAGGATGTGTTCTCATGCAACATGGAAAAGTCATAGCCTATGCCTCGCGACAACTCAAAGAATATGAAAGGAATTACCCTACTCATGATTTGGAGTTGGCAGCAGTCATTTTCGCGTTGAAGATCTGGAGACACTGCCTGTATGGGGAGAAAGTGGAGATCTATACAGATCATAAAAGACTCAAATATTTCTTCACCCAAAAGGAACTCAACATGTGGCAACGACGTTGGCTCGAGCTGTTGAAAGATTACGATCATACCATCCAATATCATCCTGGAAAAGCGAACGTAGTAGCTGACGCATTGAGTAGAAGATCATATGCGGGTACGAGTGTAATGTTGTTAACACAAAGACCCATTTTGTATGATTTGTAAAGGATGGAGATAGAGATGAAGGCTCCAAGTACCCACATGATGATATCAAATATACGAGTAGAACCGACTTTAATCGATAAAGTTAAAGCTGCTCAAGCTACGGACATGGAGCTGATGCGTATGAAGAAGAAAGTGTAAGAAGGTGCTATTCTAGAAGCAAGAATCGATGAAGAAGGAATACTTCGAGTCAACTCTAGACTTTGTGTTCCTAATGATTTTGACTTGAAGCATAGAATCATGATGGAGGCACACAGCACACCGTTTGCAATCCATCCTGGGAGTACCAAAATGTATCATGATCTTCGACATACATTTTGGTGGAGCAATATGAAAAGAGAGATCGCAGAGTTTATCTCGAGGTGTTTAACTTGTCAACGTGTAAAAGCGGGGCATCAAGTACCAAACGGTCCATTACAACCACTTGAGATTCTGAAATGAAAGTGGGAACACATTACTATGGATTTTGTTACGGGTCTTCCTAAGGTTTCTCAAGGTATAGATGTGATTTGGGTCATTGTTGATAGATTAACCAAGTCTGCTCATTTCTTACCTATATGTGAGACTTATTCCCTTGAACGTCTTGCTAGTATGTACGTGAATGAGATTGTGAGATTGCATGGCATGCCAGTATCCATAGTTTCGGATCGTGACCCAAGATTCACTTCACGATTTTGGGTTAGCTTGCAGAAAGCTATGGGCACAGATTTACGATTCAGTTCAGCATACCATCCTCAAATAGACGGGCAATCAGAGAGGACTATTCGAACACTTGAAGATCTATTAAGACTCTGTGTTCTAGATTTCAAAGGAAGTTGGGATAAGTATTTGCCACTGGTGGAATTCTCCTACAACAACAGTTATCAGGAAAGTATAGGTATGGCTCTATTTGAAGCCTTGTATGGACAAAAGTGTCATTCTCCAGTATGCTGGGACGAGGTGGGAGAAGCAACGTTGTTGGGACTAGAATTGGTACGCATAACTACAGAGAAGATCCAAATGATTCGACAACGTATACAAACGTCACAGGATCGACAAAAGAGTTATGCGGATCTTCATCGGAAGGATGTAGAATTTAGTATTGGGGATCATGTATTGTTACGTGTTGCACCATAGAAGGGAGTTACAAGATTTGGGAAGAGAGGAAAGCTAAATCCACGATTTGTTGGTCCATTTGAGATTCTTGACCGAATAGAAAATGTGGCCTATAGACTCGCATTACCTCCAAGTATGTCTCGTGTTCATAATATTTTTCAATATCTATGCTTCGTAAATATGTTAAAGACCCGAACCACATTATTAAGTTAGAACCATACGAGATAGCTGAAGATTTAACTTACGAGGATGTACCTGTTAAGATCTTGGATAGGAAAGAGCATGTTCTACGCACGAAGGTTATACCACAAGTTAAGGTTTTGTAGAGAAACCATGCTATTGAAGAAATGACTTGGGAGTTGAAATCAGAAATAAAAGCGAGGTACCCTCATCTTTTCGAAATACCAGATACGTACGTCAATTTCGAGGACGAAATTTTATAAGGAGGGGAGGTTGTAAGACCCCATCTTATTATTAATAAAATTGAATTTCTTCTAATTATTATTTTGAATAATAAGGTGTTAATGCTGTAGTTATGGGTGAAATGTGCAAATTTTGCAAAATAAGCAAGTGGTTATAAAATATTCATTTTTGTTGGTGAATATTCGTTTGGTCGTGGAATATTCTTGCTGTCGGGAAATATTCGTACGACGGCGCAGCCTTGTGTGGGCCCTATAACGAAAAACGATTGGATAAAAAAAATGACAAGTATAAGTTGTTTATAAATAACGGCGTAGTTGTTACCGTTAATACTGTTGGAATACCCGGTGGTTAAAATACAGTAGCACACAGTATTGCACCAATTATTGATTCTTACGTAAGAAGGCACTACTCAATAATTGTTACAGTAGTTACTGTTCAATATTTTATTTTATTGATTCAATAATTGCTGTGTTGATATTTTATATTATTGTTGTTTCAATAATTGTTGCTGCACAGTATTTTCCATTATCAGATCAATAATTCATATTATTTTAATAATATTATTAGATAGCATTATTGGTAATGTCTAGAAAGTTCTGTCTAAGGAGAGGTTTGGTCATCTAATTGCGCGCCAGTAAGGAGAAATTCTTATTGGAAAGCCCCCTCTTTCCTGGGAACGGCCTGGTTGTCATAATTGTGATTTTGTGATATTATTTGTGAATAATTAATTATTGATTTATATGATAAGAAAATATTTATTTTTTTTGTGGATATAAATGAGGGATATATTTTTGTGGTTATAAATGAAGGAATTAATGCTGAGATATTTTATTTAGGGGTGTTAGCCGAGCAGAGTAGCTCGATACTCGACTCGAGATAGATTCGAAAATATGATCCAAAGCTCGAATTCGAAGTTGATTCGAGTCGAATATGATTCATACTCATTTCTGTTTAATGATACACGAGTCGAATTCGAGTATACCAGTATTCGCTCATATTAGGGTTCGAGTATTTTATTTTTTCTCGAACCATACTCGATACCTGCTCGATGGATCATATTCAAATACAGGTCTGATCTATACTAACAAGTTAAATATGTGATATTTGTATCAATCTTTATAATTTATAAAGTTTAGTATTAAATTGTGTAAGCTTGTACTTGAATAAATCAGTGAATTGATTGTCAATTCGTATTACATTCTTTGTAATTTCTTTACATAAATAAAAGTAAAAGACTTTTATATATAAACATTAGTTCAATAATCAATTTAGTATGTAGTGGTTCAGTATTAAGTGAAATAGTTCATATTCAAAACTTAATTTGAAGGCTCGTGAGTAACTCATTTTGTAAACGAGTCGAGTATTTACGAGCCGAGTAGGTCTGAGTAATGGTCCGAGTCAAATCTGGCGCAAAATTAGAAATTCCTTATCGAATTCGAGCTCACTTATTTCGAGTCGAGCCGAATTTGAGCATTAGAGTGTTCGCTGAAATTCAACTCGTTTTCATCCCTAGTTTTATTAGTATTTTTGTCGGAATTGAGGTATTAAAAATCAAACCAGTGTTTTTGAGTTATATTGCGTGAGTTATAATTTTTAATCCGACCGTTGGATCGTTGTGATTTTTGGATATGTTATACATATATAAGTTGAGTATATGTTCACAAATTTTGAACCGTTAAAAATGAACTATGATTTGTTATAAATTTTAAGAGATGACTAGTTCAGAAATTGTTGAAGTTTCGGAATTTATCATTTTGGTAGAAAATTCTAGAATTGGTGGGCCCCAATTTTGGTTGGTGAGAAATGTGCTGAAATTTTTATTTAAATGTGGTGGGTGGGAATAGCAGCAGGTAAAGCCATCAGGTTGCAGGTCAAGTCTGCTTCGGCGTGCTAACATTTTCCTATAAATAGAGGGCTAAGTTAGAATTGAAAATCGCACCATAATTCATAAGTTTTCTCTCTTTCTCTCTCTATATTCTCGAGTGTATTTTGTGAGTATTTTGATACTTTGAGAGTTGCTATTCAGCACAAGTTTCATCCAGCCTCATATACGATATTCTTATCAGAAGTACTGTTCGTTTGAGGTAAGGGATATTATTTTCTTCTTAAATGATATTATTTTCTTCAATATCATTATGTTGAAATATTGATATGAAATTTTTATCAAATTTAGAACTTTTTGTGTCTGAGTTACTATTTACGTATACGACACTATTCACGAATACGGCACTATTCACGAATACGATACTATTCACCGAAAAAATAAAATTTTCCCTTTTTGTCCAAGATATCTATTATGGTTACTATCTTTGATTGTATCCATGTTTTGATCTTATTTTTGAATTTTACTTCACAATTGGTTATTATGGAGTATTATTGCACTTGGATAAACTATAATACGAATCCCTAATATTTGTCCTTCTGTCTCATTGGATTCGTTTTCTTTAAGATAATATTTCATCATCCTTACTCCTAAATGATGATATTACTGAATATCTTTGGCCTGTAGTGTAAACATGAATGATTAACTGATGAATATCTTTGGCCCGTAGTGCAAAGATGAACAGGTGTTGAGATGAACATGACCGACTGGTGTTACAAATGAATATCTTTGGCCTGTAGTGCAAAGATAAATATTTGATTAAAGATGGTTATTGATTGATGTTACAGGGATAAAATATCGTTGATGGACTTTTAAATCTTAGAAGATAGTAGAACTCATTCTCTACTTGACTCTTCTAATGGTTTGTTGTTTCCGCTACAGTTGTTGATCTAAAACTTGTTGTCTATTATATTTTATCAGATTTTTCCCTGTTGAAGACTAATGATAAGTTGTTGTTTATTATCTTAGTCATAATATTCTTTACTGGGCTAGTTGAGCTCACCCTTTTCCTTTTTGTTCCATTTTTCTCAGGAGGCGAGAATATAGCGGGAACTAGTCGGGGTGTGGAGTGATGTTTCCAGTCAGTTGTGTTAGCAATCCTCACTATTTTATAAAATAGTGTTTCAATAATTGTAATGAGGACTTATTTGAGTGTGGATATTGTCTAGAAGACAATATTTGTATTTAAACTCACAGTATTTGTGTTGTCGTATTTTGCACGACAATTATTTTATTGAAGTTGTATTTGTTTCTGTACCATGTATTTGGCGACTCAGAATGGGTGATGTATACCTATTTTGGGGGCGTCACACTAGATATTTCCTCCATGATGGAATGAAGGGAGGGAGCTTGGCCTAGAAAAAAGTTAAACATGTGCAATATTTCTTGATAAGGAATGTAAGGAACCCATACATGAATGAGAAAAAACCCATCCTAGAGAAAGGAACAATGTGGCTTCTTGTTATCCTTTAAGGATTTGGCTAAAGCTCCATTCATAAATGAGTTATTGATTTAGAGTGGCCCTTGAGGATGTGGTGGGAGGGGATAACATTCACCTTGAATTGGACCTCGACCATATCATATCCCAAGTGGCAAGCCACTGAACTAATTTAGGCTCAAGGTGGCGATAATGGGCTGACTTGGTGACTAGGAACGTGTTGGTTAAAAGTTCTTCACCCACCTTTTGTCTTCTCTTTTTCCCATTCCCAGTACCCTTGATTTTTCCATACCTCGGACCATTGATTTGTGCCTTCTCCATTTTAATTCTTTCCCCTCAGATTTATGTCTATAAAAAGGCAGCCAAATGAGGAAGGATAAAACACACCAAAAATCACATAGTCCATTCGAGAGAAAGAACGGAGAAAGAGAAAAAGCTTCTACTGAAGTTTAGGAAAAATAAAGAGAAAAATAGTTCAAATAAATATGTGTTTTATTTGGGTTCCATCACATATCTGTATGCCACTGATACCCCCCACCCCCTAGCTCCCCCCTCCACAGCCACCGGCTCCACCACGCCGGTGCCACCACAACTGGCTATCACCCCCAGCTCCTCCTTGCTCCTTTAATTCAAGGTAAGTGCTTCTTAATTTTGATTGAAATTCGTGAGTTTATTTTTAGGGTTAATATATATCATTTGATAGTTGTGCAAATTGAGATTAATATTATTGTTGTTAGGGTTAATATATAGTTCATAAAATGTATACTGAATGAGCATCATAATTGATATTGCTGAAATTTTAATAATTTTTGGCTTATTTATGTTACTGAAATTGTTGCAAATTGAGATGAAGTATTGTTGTGCAATAATTTGGGATTATAATTATTGTATTGATAATTCACATCCGTTTGGGTTTATTTTGTGTAATATTACAACTTCTGTTAGTGTATATATATCATCTGACAATTATTTCAATTTGCTTTTCATTATGCAAATACAACTTATTATAGTGTATTTCTGCAATTACAGTACTATATTTGCATAATAGTGTATTGAAGCTTCAATTTGGAATGTGATATTTGATATTTCTGACATAATTTCTCACAAAAATTCTGCTAGAAGTCTTCAGTTGCTAAATTTGTAGGCACTACTAACTATTTATATATGTTACTTAATTTTTTAATACTAAAATAAACTAATTAAGTAGCATTTACTTAATTAGTATTCGACTAGTAAAATAAAACAAAATGAGATTAAGCAAATAAAATAAATAAATTAAATAATACAAAAAAATAAAAATAAAAAATATAATATAATTTAATAAATAGATTAAATTTAATAAAATTAAATATAATACAAAATAAATAAAATAAATTAATTTTCAAAAAATAAAATAAATTTAATAAATTAAATTAATTTTTTTAAAAGAAAGATATAATATAATATAATATAATATAAACTAAATAAAATAAAACATAAATTTTACCACGACTGGCTCGCATTCTTTCGAGGAGGCGAAGACGGTAACCGTAATGTATTTAAAAATAACGTATCAAATTCTACCACGAATAATAATTAATATTTGTTTTATGATTGTATCTATTAGGCCTTGGGGAGGACTTTGGGCAGAGTTTCGACTATGATAGAGTTCTGGGATAGGGCCCACATGCTTAAAGAGGAGCGTGCTTTGTCTCAGGCAGCATTAGCTATACGGGTAAAACTACTCTTACTTTTTAGTAATCTCAATATGTTAAGAGACTTAAATTTTTTTACCAAACAAGTTTTGCCTCTGACCGAATCAGAGGCACACCAATTAAGAGTCATTAAGACCCAAACAAACACCACCTTAGCCTTCATAAGTTAATTTGTTTACTAAATTTTGTTATCAACTTAATTTGGTATTTTGGGTTGCCCTAAATTGTTTCCCTAATTTTGTTTCGAAAATTTGACTGATAGCTTGAGTATGTACGTAGTTTTTAAAAATTGTTTGATTTATTGGCATAATTTGTAATTGGCAGCAAAGATTTTCCCCAAATTTTGTTCCTTAATGTGCAGTTTTGATAATTAACTTCGTTGTATGCTTTAAATCTGTTAGTGAATCTGTAGTGAATTTTTGTTGAAGCTTGTTCATGTTATTGGAGCTTGTTAATGTTAATTACTGCCTATTTCGCAAATTTGAGTATATATAATTGTTGAATTGTATTGTTGATTATATATACTTGTTGGTTATTTATCTCATTATTGTTGATTAATTGGTGTTGGTTCTGTTGGTATTGATATTGATTCTGTGATGCCCCCAAATTCAGACACTCATATCTCGAATTTGGTTCATCACGTGCTAACTCTAATGATAAATCGAAATCACACACAATGGAAAATAGAGTAATTTATATTGTCATAACATAATTATTTTCGTCCCAAGTTCTCGCAACCGCTACTACGACATCTTAATTTAAACATAACTTATTACATCATAATAAATAAGTCTTCATACAACATAATAATAATAATTTCCTAGTTCTAAGGAACAAAACTATCCTGAAGCATTCTCTTTACCCTTGTCCTTGCCTGAGGGTTCACCACGTTCTGCCTTAACTGAAAGTTTTAAGGAAAACAAGGATGACCAACAAATTTGCCCAGCAAGTAATATCGCAATAAGGGTGAACAATTATAAAGTACAAATCTCAAGGGTATGACAACGAATAATAGTTCAGGAATAATAAATAATTCTCGATAAAGGTCGCTATGAGTTGAAAGATATCAACAAGATTCAAAAATACATCATGTCAAGGTTCAAGAATAATGAACACTGAGCAGTCACTAAAGACTAATAACTTCTACTAGAATTATCAGTATTATACTGAGAATCCCATTAAAACAAGTACAACAGGTGATCAGCCTAGGTACCCTACGTTATGCATACCATTTAAACATGCTAGTATGTGCACACGTCGGTTCCTCGACAATTATATAATTTCCCCTTTAATGAAGGTTGTTCATCTCAGCAAGAGTCCGCACCAAGTCAATTTTGTTTGGATTGCTTTCTAACATACGATAATAGTCTAGCCGAATCAATGGCTTAGACAACTTTTATAATGCATTTAAGAACGATAAGTTCAATGCTTGCAACAACATCAAGATATACAAATGATTTTTGAATAGAAATAGATATTTGGTCGAGATAAATATGGTTGACATGACAACAATTCGGATTACACAATAGTGTAAAGAATTAGGAAACTTGCATTTAATATGAAAATCAAATGAAGTTAGAGAACTTGCACAAAATTCAAAGTTGTGTAAGTTAGGAAACTTACATTGTTATAGATCTCTTGCATAAAGTAAATGCATAAAGTAAATAAAAGAGTATAAAAACTTGCTTACAAAGATTCATTGCATAAAGTAAATGCAAAGGTTAAGATACTTGCCTCAAGCGTAGTTTACCAACTTATAGCTTATCAACACTTTAAAATCCTATCGTAATGTAGTTATGTATACAACATATTTTATTAGTTACTCAACTCTATAAGTTAATAATCTCATATATGTTTGATCATATAAGTCAATGATACACATTCATTATCATCTTAGCAACGCAAATGGAAAATCACATTAACATGCTATCACACCATGTAGCTATATAACCATCATCTATTTAGTTTGTATAAAAGAATTATGAAAACTTGTATACATCTTTAGACTCTTGGTTGCACATGGCCATTATGTATTAGAACTCTTTAAATATCATGGTAATCATGTATTATGACAGAAAACAGTATAACACACATGATATCAGTTTACAAATTTTAACAAAATAAGTCAGACAAGACTGCAGGGGGGCGCATCTACGTCCTGGTTAGGCTTAGGGACAGCGCAGCTGTGCTGTCTCCTGACTTGACCAGAGTTGAGCTTTGCACTTCCCGGTTCTGGCCCATTCTTTAGCATGCATTTAACATATACTTAGATACTTATTAAAGATTCTTGTATACTCTTAAGGTTATCCTACGTTCATCTTTGAAATGTACGGTTCTTGTTTGAGATTTCAAATAAGTTAAAGCCAATTACGTTCATGAAATCATAAGGACTATTATGTTTACCATATATCCATACGAGGTAGTCATGAAATCAGTTAGTATGCATGTTCACCAAAGTTTTCATCATATACGTATGACTAAGATCTTTTATTGCTTTAAAACATCTCTAACTCATGCTTGATTAATTTTCATTGGACGTACATATGAGTCATGTGTGATCACATAAGGGTATTAGACATATATGCTTTAAGTTTAGATAGTGCACAACATCATGTTCATAATATTAGTTTACAACACATCCAAATTTACTTTTAAAAGTTATTTTAACCCAAGCGAAAGTACATCATAGTACATGCATATCACTTTGAATCACGTCTCATGTGTAGTTAGGTCATATGTGCATGCTTACAGAAATTAGGACTTAAAGTACATAAGTTTCGTCAAGGTTTATTTCTAAAGCTTAAAGTCTTCTTTAGCAAACACATACTAAAGCAAGTTAAGATAAGCATGATATGCAAAGGAACTTAGGTTCACAATTCAAGTCTATTTTTCATACATATCTAAGTTGTATTAGCATGTTATGTGACGCTCCCAAAATTAGGTATACATCACCCATCTTGGGTCGTCAGATACATAGTATAGAATACAAATAAAACTTACTAATACAACTGTCGTGTACAATATGACAAAATATAAACTGTGAGTTTGAATACAAATATTATCTTCTAGAGAGTATTCATACTCAAAAGGAGTCCTCATTACATTTATTAACACACTATTACATAGAATAGTGAGGACTACTAACTAATACTATCATTCGGACCATCACTCCATTCCCCGACTTGCCCCAGCTACGTTCTCATTTCCTGAAGAGAACAGTGAAAGAAAGGGTGAGCTCAACTAGCCCAGTAAGAAATATTATGACTAAAATAATGCAGAATAAATTATCATTAGCCTTCAACAATGTTAAACTGATAAAATATAATAGACATCAAGTTTAACTGCAGCGGAATAAGCAATCCATTAAAAGAGTCAAGTAGAAAATAAACTCTACTATCTTTTATGATTTAAAAGGTTTTTCAACATTGTGATCGCTGAGACTCAGCTTAATAAAATAATTCACATCATCGAATCACCCCTGCACTACGACCAAGGATATTCGTGTATTCATTAATGGTCATGATCATGCCAACAACTGTCCATCAATGCACTACGGGCCAATGAGGACTTTTACCACATCATTTGTAATATTACGGTCATGATTATACCGAATAATCCCTGGTCATAATCATACCAAGTCCATCTATGCACTACAGGCCACAGATGACTTTCAACATTTTATAAACATGAGGATGATGACAATGATATAAGAATTTAATAAAACAAGTTCAAGAATTAATTTATCCAAGAATTAACAACGTCCAAATTGTCAACATGATACTGCTTTGTGGAGTAAAATTCAAGAATACTTAGAAGAATATTTTCATGAAAAGATACTGGATGAACCGCAATTATCAAGGATATTCCACTAATTTCATGGAGTATAGAAGTCAAAACTTAACCAACTGAGTATAATAAAGAATGGAATAACAAAAGAAATCACCCGGCATGCGATAGACCGCACAGACAGGTTATTTCAACAGAATAATAAATAATGGAACCAGGTCCGGCGTAAACGCACAGACAGGATATTCTGACAGAATAATAAATAATGGAACCAGGTCCGGTGTAAAACACACAGACAGGATGTTCCAACAGAATAATAACAAGACGGAACCAGGTTCGGTGTAAAACACACAGACATGATGTTTCAACAGAATAATAATAAAAACGGAACCAGGTCCGGTGTAAAATACACAGACATGATGTTCCAACAGAATAATAATAAAAACGGAACCAGGCCCGGTGTAAAACACACAGACAGGATGTTCCAACAGAATAATAGAAGAATGTCACCAAGTATAGGGTAGACCGCGTATACAGGTTATTCCAACAGAATAATAAGAAATGGAATAACAACAGTTCTCTTCATGAATAAGAAAGAATAACACCCCTTACCGTTTTAAAGAAGAGCTGAAATAAGGAAGTAGTTAAGTAGCAGAATACTCTTCTTCTCTCTCTCTCTATAGTTTTTCTCTCTAGAGTTCAGTGAATTCGTAAGAAATAATGAAGGAATGAGCTGCTATTTATAGAAAAATAGAATGCATAGTAACTAATCCATGAACGGTCCAGATTGATTACTTTAATCTGACGGTCCATATTTAAAGAAAAATCTTTTAAATAAAATATAATATATTCTATTTATAGAATAACTTTAATAAAGTATTTTGTTTTATATAAAAAGATGTTTCTGTTTTATTACGTTAATAATACGAATAAAACAAAACGTCATTATCGCTAAATAATTCATATTATTAACTGACAATAATTGAATAAAATTGAGTGACTTCTCACATAAGCATTAATAATCAATACCGTGTGCTACTATGCAACCACACGTATTACTGTACTTTTACTACCGAGTAGTTCAACAGTATCAATGGTAAAACTTCCATCGTTATTTTTAATAAAATATTTTTGTCGTTTTCTCAATCCGACAATAATTTCGTTGTGGGGTCCACCAATGATTGTGCCGTTGTACGAATATTCCCTGTTAAAACGAATATTCCCCGACCAATCGAATATTATATAACAACTTGCGTACTTTGTAAAATTTATAAATATTACCCACAACTATAACATTATATCAAATTAACTCCATAATATTCAAAAATGATATTTATAGAAAATTCATCTTTATTTATAAAAGTTGGGGTCTTACAACCTCCCCTTCTTATGAAATTTCGCCCTCGAAATTAGGTTACGTACCTGGTATGTCGAAGAGGTAAGGATACCTTGATTTTATTTCAGATTCTAACTCCCAAGTCATTTCCTCAACATCGTGGAACAGGAACTTCTTCATACGTCAAATCTTCTGCTATTTCGTCCGGTTCTAACTCAATAATGTGGTTCGGGTCTTCCACATATTTGCGTAACGTGGATATGTGAAAAACGTTATGAACACGAGACATACTTGGCGGTAAAGCGAGTCTATAAGCCACAGTTCCTACTCGATCGAGGATTAAAAATGGACCGATGAATCGAGGATTGAGCTTTCCTCTCTTTCCAAATCTTGTAACACGTAAGAACACATGATCTCCTACATCAAATTCCACGTCCTTTCGATGAAGATCAGCATAACTCTTTTGTCGATCTTGTGAGGTTTTTATATGTTGTCGGATCATTTGAATATTTTCTGTAGTCATACGTACCAACTCCGGTCCCAACAACGTTGCTTCACTCACCTCATCCCAGCATACTGGAGAACGACATTTTCTTCCATACAATGCTTCGAATGGAGCCATGCCAATACTTGCTTGATAACTGTTGTTGTAGGAAAACTCCACCAATGGTAAGAACTTGTCCCAACTTCCCTTGAAGTCAAGGACACAGAGTCTTAATAATCTTCTAGAGTTTGAATAGTCCTCTCTGATTGTCCGTCCGTCTGAGGATGATATGCCGAACTAAATCGTAAATCTGTGCCCATAGCTTTTTGTAAACTAACCCAAAATCGTGAAGTGAATCTTGGGTCTCGATCAGAAACTATGGATACTGGCATACCATGCAGTCTTGCAATCTCGTTTATGTACATACGAGCAAGACGTTCAAGTGTATAAGTTTCTCGTATCGGTAAAAAATGAGCAGACTTGGTCAATCTATCAACAATGACCCAAATCGCATCTATACCTTGAGAAACCTTAGGAAGACCGGTAACGAAATCCATGGTAATGTGCTCCCACTTCCATTCTGGAATTTCAAGTGGTTGCAATGGACCTTTTGGTACTTGATGCTCCGCTTTGACTCGTTGACAAGTTAGACACCTTGAGATAAACAACGCTATCTCTCTCTTCATATTGCTCCACCAAAATGTATGACGAAGATCATGATACATTTTGGTACTTCCAGGATGGATTGCAAACGGTGTGTTGTGCGCCTCCATCATGATTTCATACTTTAAATCAGGGTTGTTAGGAACACAAAGTCTGGAGTTGACTCGAAGTATTCCTTCTTCATCGATTCTTGCTTCCGGCATAGCACCTTCTTGCACTTTCTTCCTCATACGCATCAGCTCCAGGTCTGTAGCTTGAGCAGCTTTAACTTTATCGATTAAAGTTGGTTCTACTCGTATATTCGCCATCATCACATGGGTCCCTGGAGTCTTTAACTCTATCTCCATCCTTTGCAAGTCACACAAAATGGGCCTTTGTGTTGACAATATTGCACTCGTACTTGCATATGATCTTCTACTCAATGCGTCAGCTACCACGTTCGCTTTTCCAGGATGGTATTGAATGGTATGATCATAATCTTTCAACAGTTCAAGCCAACGTCGTTGTCGCATGTTGAGTTCCTTTTGAGTGAAGAAATATTTGAGGCTTTTATGATCCGTAAAGATCTCCACCTTCTCCCCATACAAGTAATGCCTCCAAATTTTAAGTGCAAAGACAACAGCTGCCAACTCTAGATCATGAGTAGGATAATTCCTCTCATATTCCTTGAGTTGTCTTGATGCATAGGCTATGACTTTTCCATGTTGCATGAGAACGCATCCCAACCCTTTGCTCGAAGCATCACTGTAGATGACAAATCCCTCCGAGCCAGATGGTATTGTTAGAACAGGTGCTGAAATGAGTCTCCTCTTGAGTTCTTGAAAACTCTGCTCACATTCTTCGCTCCAACCGAACTTTGTATCTTTCCGAGTCAGCTGAGTTAATGGAGTAGCGATTCGAGAAAATCCTTTCACGAATCTCCGATAATAACCAGCTAAACCAAGAAAGCTACGTACTTCGGTCACTGATTTAGGTTGCACCCAGCTTTGAATAGCTTCAATCTTTGTCGGGTCAACCGATATTCCACGACTTGATACTACGTGCCCAAGGAATGCTACCTCCTCCAGCCAGAACTCGCATTTCTTCAACTTGGCATAAAGCTTGTATTCACGAAGCTTTTGGAGTACCAGCCTCAAGTGTTGCTCATGATCTTCACGACTTTTGGAATAAACAAGGATGTCATCAATAAAGACGACCACAAAGTGATCCAAATATTCCTTGAATACCCGGTTCATCATATCCATGAAGGCAGCAGGAGCATTAGTCAATCCAAAGGACATGACTAGGAATTCATAATGCCCGTACCGAGTTCTGAAAGTCGTCTTTGGAATATCCTCAGTTTTAACCTTCAGCTGACGATATCCAGAACGAAGATCGATCTTTGAAAAGAATTGTGCTCCTTGCAACTGGTCAAACAGGTCATCAATACGTGGCAATGGGTACCTGTTTTTGATGGTGACATGATGGTGACATGATTCAACTCCCGATAATCAATACAAAGTCGCATACTTCCATCTTTCTTCTTCACGAATAGCACAGGAGCACCCCAAGGAGAAGTACTAGGACGAATAAAGCCAATGTCTAACAATTCCTGCAGTTGGATCTTTAACTCCTGAAGTTCAATAGGAGCCATTCGATATGGGGCTTTGGAAATGGGTTTTGTACCGGGTTCAAGGTCGATACAAAATTCAATTTCACGCTATGGGGGTAGGCCAGGAAGTTTTTCAGGGAATACGTCATAAATTTATTAACAATAGAAATATCATTCAAAACTGACGTATTTTTGTTTAGATCCGTGACATGAGCTAAGAAAGTTTGACATCCGTTTTTCAATAAACGAATAGCTTTATGGCTTGAGATGACAGCGATTGATTTTAATGGTTTGGTTGCTTGAATTCGCATAATAGGTCGATTAGGAATATGAAAGCTAACAACCTTACGAAAATAATCAATTTTTGCATGATGAGTAGTTAACCAATCAATCCCTAGAATCACGTCAAATGCAAGTATTTTTAATGAAATAAGATCGACAGGTAATGTGTGGGTACCAACTTGAACCAAACAAGACTTATAAACCGTGGATGTAATGAAGGTTTCTCCCAATGGAGTTTCAACAGATAAATCAAAGTCTAATTTCTCCGGAGTCAAATTTAATCGATGAGCGCAAGTAGGAGAAATAAAAGAATGGGTAGAACCGGTATCAAATAAAGTATAGACTTCGTTAGAGTTTATGATAAGCTTACCCGTGATGACCTCATTCGGGTTCCTTGCTTTCTGGGAGGTCACAACAAACGCTCTCCCTTGCACTACCGGTTTTGACTTTTCTGGGACGGCCTTTGGTGTCTCCATCTTGGCTGAACTTGTTTTTGGTAAACGACAAAATCGAGCTAAATGACCTTCTCTTCCACAATTATAACATGCTTTAGACGGCATCGCGCAGTTTGGACTGATGTGCCCCTCCCCTCCGCATTTGAAACATATGATAGGTGGTCGTTCTCCTTCCTTAACAACGGGTGCTGGTGCTGACGTCTTTCCATCATTGTTGAATCTCCTCTTCTTGAAATGACCATTCTTATTGTTTTGGCCCTGATTACCACCGAAGTGGTTACCATTTCTGGCCTGTTGATTCCCTCCACGCTTGTTGTCACCGCTTCGATGACTGCTCTCACTGGTATTATCATTTTGCTGACTGCTCTCTTTTGGTTGCGTTGACTCGTTATCGCGCTCCACTAACTGAGCCCTATTCACAACATCTGAATACAAACACAGTTTATGAGAAATAAGATGTTGACGTATCTCAGGTTTCAAACCTCGTAAAAACATTCGCGTCATTCGCTCTTCATTATCCACCAAGTGGGACGCAAACCGGGATAACTCAGTAAATTTAGCCTCATACTATGACACGGTCATATTATTCTGCTCCAATTTGATGAACTCCACCTCCTTCATGTGATGAACACTTTCGGGAAAGTATTTGTCATTGAACAGCTCTTGAAACTTCTCCCAAGACATATTCAGTGCGGCAGGTTGAGTACGCTTAATCGATTCCCACCAGTAATCTGCCTCTCCTCGCAACATAAAGGCGGCAAAGGGAGCATCCCAAGACATCAAATATCTTGGTAATATGCTTTATCCATGTTTCCGCTATAAGTGGTTTTGGCTCTCCCTTAAACTCTGGTGGTCCCAGCTCCTTGAACTGTTTAGCGGTGACCGTCCGAGAGTTTTCAGTGTTTCCACCTATATTTTGGACAGGAGCCGCTCTCGCCTGCTATTGCATGAACTGCATAAAGTTTCTGAATATTCCATCATTCATCATCTGTTCAGTGTTGTTGTTTTCATGAGGATTGTCACCTTCCTGATGCACATTATCCTGATTATTGATATGTGGTGAATCAACAGTCGCCTGTGCTCCATTGCTATTCTCAACATTCTCAGATGCCATTTTCAGATACTGCCACAAAATAAAAGTTAATTGATATGTCATATATTATCCTTATATTATGACCGACCAATTAAATACCATGCAAATAAACTTAGGTAGGTCATACTAGCGAAGGAATTCCCCGTCTCTCCCCTCCTAGTTCTATTCTCACATCTTAGCCAGGGATCATATCCCTAAGCTCTGATACCAACTGTGACGCCCCCAAAATTAGGTATACATCACCCATCTTGGGTCGTCAGATACATAGTACAGAATACAAATACAACTTACTAATACAACTGTCGTGTACAATACGACAAAACATAAACTGTGAGTTTGAATACAAATATTATCTTCTAGAGAGTATTCATACTCAAAAGGAGTCCTCATTACATTTATTAACACACTATTACATAGAATAGTGAGGACTACTAACTAATACTATCATTCGGACCATCACTCCGTTCCCGACTTGCCCCAGCTACGTTCTCATTTCCTGAAGAGAACAGTGAAAGAAAGGGTGAGCTCAACTAGCCCAGTAAGAAATATTATGACTAAGATAATGCAGAATAAATTATCATTAGCCTTCAACAATGTTAAACTGATAAAATATAATAGACATCAAGTTTAACTGCAGCGGAACAAGCAATCCATTAAAAGAGTCAAGTAGAAAATAAACTCTACTATCTTTTATGATTTAAAAGGTTTTTCAACACTGTGATCGCTGGGACTCAGCTTAATAAAATAATCCACATCATCGAATCACCCCTGCACTACGGCCAAGGATATTCGTGTATTCATTAATGGTCATGATCATGCCAACAACTGTCCATCAATGCACTACGGGCCAATGAGGACTTTTACCACATCATTTGTAACATTACGGTCATGATTATACCGAATAATCCCTGGTCATAATCATACCAAGTCCATCTATGCACTACAGGCCACAGATGACTTTCAACATTTTATAAACATGAGGATGATGACAATGATATAAGAATTCAATAAAACAAGTTCAAGAATTAATTTATCCAAGAATTAACAACGTCCAAATTGTCAACATGATACTGCTTTGTGGAGTAAAATTCAAGAATACTTAGAAGAATATTTTCATGAAAAGATACTGGATGAACCGCAATTATCAAGGATATTCCACTAATTTCATGGAGTATAGAAGTCAAAACTTAACCAACTGAGTATAATAAAGAATGGAATAACAAAAGAAATCACCGGCATGCGATAGACCGCACAGACAGGTTATTCCAACAGAATAATAAATAATGGAACCAGGTCCGGCGTAAACGCACAGACAGGATATTCCGACAGAATAATAAATAATGGAACCAGGTCCGGTGTAAAACACACAGACAGGATGTTCCAACAGAATAATAACAAGACGGAACCAGGTCCGGTGTAAAACACACAGACAGGATGTTCCAACAGAATAATAATAAAAACGGAACCAGGTCCGGTGTAAAACACACAGACAGGATGTTCCAACAGAATAATAATAAAAACGGAACCAGGTCCGGTGTAAAACACACAGACAGGATGTTCCAACAGAATAATAGAAGAATGTCACCAAGTATAGGGTAGACCGCGTATACAGGTTATTCCAACAGAATAATAAGAAATGGAATAACAACAGTTCTCTTCATGAATAAGAAAGAATAACACTCCTTACCGTTTTAAAGAAGAGCTGAAATAAGGAAGTAGTTAAGTAGCAGAATACTCTTCTTCTCTCTCTCTCTCTATAGTTTCTCTCTATAGTTTCTCTCTCTAGAGTTCAGTGAATTCGTAAGAAATAATGAAGGAATGAGCTGCTATTTATAGAAAAATAGAATGCATAGTAACTAATCCATGAACGGTCCAGATTGATTACTTTAATCTGACGGTCCATATTTAAAGAAAAATCTTTTAAATAAAATATAATATATTCTATTTATAGAATAACTTTAATAAAGTATTTTGTTTTATATAAAAAGATGTTTCTGTTTTATTACGTTAATAATACGAATAAAACAAAACGTCATTATCGCTAAATAATTCATATTATTAACTGACAATAATTGAATCAAACTGAGTGACTTCTCACATAAGCATTAATAATCAATACCGTGTGCTACTATGCAACCACACGTATTACTGTACTTTTACTACCGAGTAGTTCAACAGTATCAATGGTAAAACTTCCGCCGTTATTTTTAATAAAATATTTTTGTCATTTTCTCAATCCGACAATAATTCCATTGTGGGGTCCACCAATGATTGTGCCGTTGTACGAATATTCCCTGACCAATCGAATATTATATAACAACTTGCGTACTTTGTAAAATTTATAAATATTACCCACAACTATAACATTATATCAAATTAACTCCATAATATTCAAAAATGATATTTATAGAAAATTTATCTTTATTTATAAAAGTTGGGGTCTTACATGTTAGTACTACCACACTACATTAAAAGTCAAAAATCCAGACTGGTGCACGACGCAGTTGCGCCGTGTTGAACTACAGGGAGCCCGCAGCTGCGCCCTACCCTGTTAGTTCAGAAAAGCCTTTGCTTCGGCAGAGATCAAACCAATTTCAGTTTTTCTCCATTTTAACAAACTTAAACCTATTCTCTGAGGTTCCATACATGCATATAAACTTTATAAACACATTGGTAGCAATTTCCAAACAAATTCACAAGAACTTAGGAGGATTTCTATAATTTATCAAATTTGGAAACTAAAAGTATAAAACAAGAATTTTACCTCCCAAGAAGTTGAATTACTACTCTCTACAATTCCAGACTCCTTCTTAATCAACAAAGCAACTCATACTCTAAACTTAGAATTTCTCAGACAATTCACAACAATAAGAAATGAAGAAGAAGATTGACTTTTATAGAAGAATACATATCCATAGTAATAACCAACTTTCAAATCTGGCCACTGGCGCAGCTGCGCCAGTTTGTACTGCAGGAAGGACGCAGTTGCGCCGGTCCCTTGCAATGCCAAACTGCTTTTGCTACATGCCAGTTCCAACCTCTACCACCATTCTAGTTTCACATAGCATGAATTAAATCCCACATTGATATTACTACTAATTAAACATCCTATTCGTTTTTCATGCATGGAGTTACTTTATCATTCAATTATATACAATTACTCATAAATATTAATTAATTTTTCTCTTATTAAACCGTTTCTCTATTAATTCACTTAGTGAATCTCTTAGTCCTTCATTATGCCACACTAGGCAATTTTGATAAGCCGTACGTTAAGCTTTTCACCAATCTCACCACATTACCTTACTGTCATACAGTTCTCAACACTTAACTTAATGGAATAGAATTTTCATAAACCATGCCACAACAATATTTATTTTATATTCAAATAAATATTCACATTTTATTAATATATTTACTAACAATCTTCAGAATTTCTCGGGTATTACAGATTCTTGCTGTGATATATATGTGGATTGCCTAATGTCCTCATATTGTCGTATTTGTTATATCCGACTGAATTCCCGACTGAATTTCTGTAAGAATTCAGCAATTGCAACATATGTGGACCCTTCTTTATTATATTATTGTATAATTAGTTTCTCAATACTAAAATACACTAAAATGAAATGAACTAAGTAGCATTTACTTAGTTTTACACTAATAAATTAAAAAATAATATTTAATAATATAATATATCAAAAACATAAATAAATTAAAACTAAAAAAAATAACATATACATAAAATGAAATAAAAATTAAAAATTAATTTCATTTAAGATAATACAATTTAAATAATATAATATCATATAATACAAATTTAATTAATTTAAAATAAAAAATTGAATTAATTTAATTTAAGATAATATAGTTTAAATAAATTAAATTATATAATATAATACAAATTAAATTAAATAAAAAATTAATTTAAGATAATAAAATTTAAATAAATTAATTAATATTATATAATATAATATAATCAAAAATTAAATTAAATTAAAAATAAAAAATAAAAAATATATTTAATTTAATATAATTAAATTTAATTAATTTAAATAATATAATAAAAAATAAATTAAAATAAAATAATAAAATCAAAATAAATAAATAAAATAAAATAAAAATAATATAATATAATAAAAAATAATTTAAAATTAAATTAGAATTAAATTAAATTAACTATACTATAATATCATATAATTAAATAAACTAAGTAGCATAAACTGAGTAGCACTTACTTAGTTTATATAATTGGAAAAATAAACTAAGTAGCATAAACTGCTACTGAATAGCACTTACTTAGTTTATATCAATGGAAAAATAAACTAAGTAGCATAAACTAAGTAGTATTTGGTTAGTTTTCCACAACTACAATAAACTACATATATACTTGTGCATGTAGTTGAAGATAAGTAGGAGCTTAGAAACCCGATTGACATTCACTCAGTAGGAGTGAATGTCGAATAGTCCCCAATTTGGGAATGTTACTGGATTTTGTCTCTCACTTAGGTCAATGCCAATTCACAGTGTACGTTTTTATAAATTTTTGAGGATTTTTCAGCTGGTGTCTCTACATGTTCCCCGAGTGCGTACATAGACTAAGTTTTCTTGGTCTATTTTGTGACGCCCCCAAAATAGGTATACATCACCCATTCTGAGTCGCCAAATATATGGTACATAATCCAAATACAAACTTAATTTATACAAGTGTTAAGTGTCATGCAGAATACGACAAAACATAAGCTGTGAGTTTTGATACGAATATTGTCTCCTAGACAATATCCAAACTCAAAATAAGTCCTCATTACAATTATTATCACACTATTCTTATAGAATAGTGAGGACTACTATAGCAATCATCTTGGACCATCACTCCATTCCCTGATTAGTCCCATCTATATTCTTATTTCCTGAAGAGAACAATGAAAGAAAAGGGTGAGCTCAACTTGTGACACCCCCAAATCCAGGTACTTCGATTCCACGGGATTTGGTGTTCACTGTATAAATATCATCTATCTATCTACCCATAATAAAAAAAATGCAAACCATGCAATAGATAGAATTAAAATCTTCCTTTAAGGGTTACAACATCTGAATAATAATAATGCAATCCCAGGTTAAACTAACCTTAAACATCTGTGCGGAATTATAAATAAATAAGTCTTAAATAAATATATCATATCAAATAACAAGTCTCCATCATTTGCTAACTTTGCCCTTACCCTTACTAGTGGAAGGTTTGTCAGCTCTTTCGTTCTTAACTACAATTTTATTATTAAGCAAGAGTGAGCACAAATGCCCACAAGTATAAAAATAAAATAACAGTATAATAACATGCGAATAAATCAAAGACATCTGAATAAAAGCTCAACTTTTGAATCAAGAGTGAATAACAAGAATCAAAAGAATTCTGAGGGTCATAAGACCTTGAACTATGTCCTAGGTTAATAAGGGTTATATTTGAAACCTTTAACAATCATAAGACTATGGACCTTCTTCTCGTACTTAGGGGGATCAGCCCTTAGTACCATACTGTGCACAATATCTTAACGCTAAAGCGTAAATAATCCCCTATACAGGGTTGTTCATCTCAGTTTGACATTCGAGTCCGCACCAAAGGAAGTTTGGTTTGGATAATTCATCAAGGGTTCTGAAATTTAGAACGCTCATCAACTATGGACTAGTTGAATCATTAAGGTTTCACTAGTCTAATAAGGTTCAACAATAATGATATTCAATTTGAATAATAATCTCAAGAAGTATACAATAGAACAATTATTGTATAACTAAATCATACTTTGAAAAGATAATCAATCTTTAATATAACATTTGAACTTGAATAATAGTAACGATAATTTATTCAAGGTAAATAATAAGCTTGAACAATAATGACAAGTAGGGTTAGGGAACTTGCCTCGTGTGCAGATTATACTTTAACTAATCACGTTCTTTGAATTAAATCCTACATACCATTCACATTCACAATACCAGTTAATTATAACTTAACTAATTATCATAAACTCATTCTCTTTGTCTACTTTGATTATTGACTATACTTAATCAATTTACCACTTTGTCACATAATTTGCACTTCATGAATTATCAAGCTAATTATGTATTCAATAATTCAATTCACATGTAATTATGTTATTTACATGTTAAACAATTATTTTATCATTTCATTATATTTCTAACATGTTTACATGTTCATTACATTAAGTTACTAACACATTACAAGACTTAACATTTTAAAAAATTACATTTCTGGACATTCTGGAGAGTGGCGCTGCGGCGCCACTGTTATGCTTGATCTTCGCGCTGCGGCACCGTGGCGCTGCAGCCGGACACATGGCACTGCGGCGCGGATGTTTAGGCGTGAGTCTGGCGCCGCGGCGCGGCGAACCAGAAACTGTTCTACAATTCGTGAAAATTGCAGAATACAGCCAAAAACTCCAATTTAATTTGTTACTACACGAATTTAGACATACCCTCATGTTATAATTCATGTATAATCATAATACAATATCTATAAAGTGATTTAAACCCATTAAAACATATAATCACAGAATTAAAACATAAAATTTTCCTCTGTTCTTGATGTTCTTGAAGTTTTTAACATAAATTCCTAAAATTCAACGCCATGGATTCGTTATAAAGCCAAATCCGTTCATTTAAAGTTTGGTCTCTTCGTATTAGCATGCACAATAATATACGAGTGTAAAATCTACGAAAATATTTATGTTTGACATACTAAAATCACGTATAAGGCCATAAGGCCAAAAACCCAAACTCTGTATATTTTTGAAATAGCAAGTCATCAGATTAACGACATAAAATTATGAACTGATGATAAGGAATTATATATAATACATATTAAAACACATTAAAATGACATCTTACACATATATGCACATAACTCTCACAATTTTAATTACAAAAACATAACAGAGGTTTTGAAAGCCAAAAACTATGAAACCCAAAAACGTAAAAATAGAATTTGGGAAAGAAGAGATTACCCTGTAGAGTATAAAAAGATGATTAATGATGATCCTTTCACAAGTATTTGATTGATTACACACTCACAATCTTTTATCAATCTCACAAATTCTCTCTGACTCTCAAATGCTCTCCTTCTCTATTTTCAGACTTAGACAAATAATGAAGAATAAAGAGAAGACATATAATAATAAACCAACTGACGCGTTGGTGGTCAATTATCCAGTCATGGGTTAGCTGGCCCCAACTCCCTTTAGTGCCATGTTTGGCTAGATTAACATAATACAAAACTATTTAATTTAATAAAACTTTATCATATAGTTTAATAAATGTCACACCCAATTCCACAATAATTCATATATCTTATTTAATATTAATAAAATATAATAATTTCTCATAAATTCATATAGTCATATATTTAACGTTCTCATAAATAAATAATGTCAAATTATTAATTCTCTAATTAATAATTAAATTAATTTAAATAACATTAGGCTTATTAAATATTTTTTTAATACAATAAGCTCACATAATGACCTACTTCGAATAATAATTATTCTCTACATTAATTTAATAAATGTAACACATATAATTAAATTAAACTACCACAATTGCATCAAATAATTATTTAATCTAATAATTAAATCATCGAAAAAATATTTATTTAATTCAATAAATATTAGAATTTAATTACAAAATCTCGTTCGTCACATCTTTCCCCCCTTAAAAGAATTATGTCCCCAGAATTTCGACTCAATAATTTCGACCCGTTACACAACTAACCCAGTAAAGAATATTATGACTAAGATAATGCAGAATAAATTATTGTTAGCCTTCAACAGTATAACAACTGATAGGATACAATAAACAGCAAGTTTAGATCAACAACTGTAGCGGAATAAATAATCCATTAGAAGAGTCAAGTAGAGCATGATATCTACTATCTTTTATGATTTAAAAGTTTATCATCAATTTTATCGCTGAGACTCAGCTTAATAAATAATCCACATCACTGAATTATCCATGCACTACGGGCTAAGGATATTCATTAGTATCACATCCACGAATTATATCCATGCTCTACGGGCCAAAGATATTCGTGTTATCACCAATGATCATGATCATGCCAAACAACAATTCATCTTTGCACCCTTGGCCGAAGAGAACGCATGATCATGATCATACCAACATCTGTCCATCAATACACTATGGGCCAATGATGACTTTTACCACATCATTTGTAACATTATATGTCATGATTATACCGAATAATCCATGGTCATAATCATACCAATCAACAGTCCATCTATGCACTACGGGCCAAAGATGACTTTTATCACAATATAAACATGAGGATGATGACAATGATATAAGCATTAATCAAACGAAATTAATGATAAATATTAAAGACTTTAAATTTATCCAGAGTTTAAAAATATCCAAATTGTCAACATGATAACTGCTTTGTGGAGTAAAATTCAAGAATAATATTGTATCAAAAATATTTTGGATAGAAATAAATCAATTTTTGTCATGAATAGTATCCTGGGTGAATAGTACCAGAGTGAATAGTATCCCGTGAATAGTACTTCGTGAATAGTTATAAGACCCCAAATTTTATGAAATAAAAGTATTCAATTTTTTCTTATAATTACTATTCAGTAAATGGTTAAATTGATAAAAGTTAAAGTTAAGGGTGATATATGAATTTTTTTTCAAAATACGCAAGTGGTTAGTTATAAAATAATCATTGTTGTCGGAGAATATTCATTTGGTCGTGGAATATTCTTTCTATCGAGGAATATTCGTACGACAGCGCAGTTATTTGTGGGCCCCATAACGAATAACTGTCGGATTAAAAAAATGATAAATTTGAGTTTTTACAAATAATGGCGTAGTTGTTACCGTTAATACTGTTGAAATACCCGGTGGTTAAAATACAGTAATACGCGTTATTGCACAGTAGCACACGATATTGCACAGTATTTTGGAAATTATTGATTCTTACGTAAGAAGACACTACTCAATAATTGTTACAGTAATTACTGTTCAATATTTTATTTTATTGATTCAATAATTGCTACGTTGATATTTTATATTATTGTTGTTTCAATAATTGTTGCTGCACAGTATTTTCCTTTATCAGATCAATAATTCATATTATTTGAATAATATTATTAGATAACATTATTGGCAATGTCTAAAAAGTTCTGTCTAAGGAGAGGTTTGGTCACCTAATTGCGCGCCAATAAGGATAAATCTTTATTGGAAAGCCTCCTCTTTTCTGAGAACGGCCTGGTTGTCATAAATGTGATTCTGTAATATTATTTGTGAATAATTAATTATTAATTCATATGATAAGGAAGCATTTATTTTATGTGGATATAAATGAAGGATATATTTTTGTGGTTAAAAATGAAAGAATTAATGTTGAGATTTTTATCAGTATTTTTGTCGGAATGGAGGTATTAAAAATTAGGGTTTTTGAGATATTTTGCGAGGGTTATAATTTTTAATCCGACCGTTGGATCGTGGTAATTTTTGGATATGTTATATATATATAAGTTGAGTATATGTCCACAAATTTTGAACCGTTAAAAATGAACGTATGATTTATTATGAATTTTACGAGATGACTGGTTCAGAAATTGTTGAATTTTCGAAGTTTATCATTTTGGTAGAAAATTCTAGAATTGGTGGGCTCCACTCTTGGTTGATGAAAAAATGTGCTGAGATTTTTATTCAAATATAGTGGGTGGGAATAGTAGCAGGTAAAGCCATCAGGTTGCAGGTTAAGTCTGCTTCGGCGTGCTAACATTTTCCTATAAATAGATGGCTAAGTTAGAATTGAAAATCACACCAGAATTCATAAGTTTTCTCTCTTTCTTTATCTAGATTATTGAGTGTATTTTGTGAGTATTTAGATACTTTGTGAGTTTCTATTCATCAGTGCAAGTGTTCTTCAGCCTTATACCGGTCAGAAGTGCTGCTATTTTGAGGTAAGGGATAGTAAGGGATTGTAAGGGATTTTAAGGGTTATTATATTTTTCAGTTCGTAATTCTTCTGACCTTCAGAAAATTCCAGAAAAATTTGAAATGATATTTTAATGAGTTTTATTGATTGTGTCTAAAAATGGTGATTTATGGATGTATAGATTAAGAGTTATGAATTGTACGGGAAAAGACTATTTTAAAAGTAACCACTTATAACTCCTTGTGGTTAACTCTAAAATTGATGAAATTTTTATTAAGAGTACATCTATATAATATTAGTGTACTCTGTGAATTTTAGAATTTTTGGATAAAAGTACAATTTATGATAAATGTCTAAATATTCGGCGGTTTTGGCCATATGAAAAATAGTAAATGAGTTTTAAAAATTCTGAGAAAAATATATGTTCAATATGGGACTATATTCTGTTAAATCTCAGAAAAGAAATATTTTTGGAACTGATTTGGTATTTTTCATGAAAATAGACTAGTTATGAGTAAGTGAATTAAATATGTTTTGTAAAGTAAGAAAATTGGAAATTAGGATTTTATGACTTGAGAATCCTATATGAGGTATATGCAGATTTTTGATGAGGGTTTTGGTTATTGATGATGAAATATTATGAGTTTGACATTTTAGAATGATTAAATACATTATTTTAGTAAAGTGTAAACAATTAAAACAAATTATTTATAAATTTAAGAAATGTTATTCTTTCAATATCATTATACCGAAATATTGGTATGAATTTTATTGTGGAATTTCTATCTTTTGTGTCGGGGTTACTATTCATGAGTTACTATTCACGATTTACTATTCATGAGTTACGAATATTACTCTTGAGATTAAAACTATATGCTGATCATATTATTTTTATTATCATATATAACATTTTTATAATCCTGATGTTGAAATTCTCTTTCACTGGAGTGTAAAGATGGGTAGATTATTGGTATGATCATGACTAGGGTTCTCTTTGGCCTGTAGTGCAAAGTTGAATTGTGACTGGTATGATCATGACCATTGAATTTATAATTGAATATCTTAAGCTTAAGTGCAAAGGTGGATTGATCAACATGGTTATAATTATTGTTTATATAAATTTTGAAATGATTATATATTTCTTTGAGATATGAATATATTTGGCCTGTAGTTCAAATATGAATTGTTGATGAATATCTTTGGCCCGTAGTGCAAAGATGAACTGTTGTTGAATATCTTTGGCCTGTAGTTCAAAGATGGTCTGTTGATGAATATCTTTGGCCTGTAGTGCAAAGATGAACTGTTGTTGAATATCTTTGGCCGTAGTGCGAAGATGGATTTATTAGCATGATTATGAACATGAATTGTGATTTGATATAACCATGATCTTTGATGTTTCAGGTAAAGACAGGTGATGAAAATATTCTTCGTCCTAGGTGCGAAAAAAAATTTAGAATCACAATTATGATTATGAGTTATTTATATGATTGTGGACCAGAACTGTTGATTGATGTTACAGGGATAAAACATTGTTGGTGGATTTTTAACATAGAGAAGATAATAGACTTTATAGTCTATTTGACTCTTCTAATGGATTGCTCGTTCCGCTGCAACTATGGTTGAAATTTTTATCATCTACCATATGTTCTAAATCTCTGATTTATTACTGATGAAGACTATTGATAATTTATTTATCTTTAGTCATGATATTCTTTACTGGGCTAGTTGTGCTCACCCTTCTGTTTCACAATTCCTTTCAGGTAATAAGAGTGTAGCTGGGTCGAGCGGGGGTAACAAGGGAATAGAACGGTGATCATCATTTAGTAGTTATATTTGGTGAAGAAAATAGGGTGAGGCGAACCTAACGTTGGAAAGGTGTTTTGTCACTATCATACAAGATGTCTAATGACATACAACTCGTGTCATCATAAGACAGGGTTGTGCTCATCCACTTGCTGAGTATATCTATGGGCACTACCTATATAATCTTGGTGTTTGTTTGAAGTATAATTCTCAATTAGAAACAGTGGAGATAATGATAAGTCAAGAGAAGACTCACCATTGGGAAGAATATGATAGTAATCTTCTCGTTTTTCTTTGGGGTCTATTGGGTCAACCAAGGATAATTCTGTGGCCATATGATATCTATCATTACCTAGAAGCATGGCCTCCCATGTACGAAGGTTTCCTTGAGC
Source organism: Panax notoginseng (assembly GCA_016801055.1). NCBI lineage: Eukaryota > Viridiplantae > Streptophyta > Magnoliopsida > Apiales > Araliaceae > Panax > Panax notoginseng. The sequence goes on from CM029018.1 coordinate 14,552,993, forward strand.
ACTTCCCAAAGATTCTAGTTTCTAAAACAGTTTTTGACTGTACCTTTATGTAAGGTACCTTTGTGAGGTGCTGATACATAATGGTGTCCAATGTCACATTTGGTATATATTTGTATCCAAACTCACAGCATATGTATTGTTGTATTTTGCACGACAATTGTTGTAATAAAGTTGTAGTTATTTTCTGTATCATGTATTTGGCAACTCAGAATAGGTTGAATGGAATGGACCTATTTTGGGGTTGTCACATTTGGTATCAGAGCTATAAGTAAAGAGCCCCGAGCCTCTCGCTGGTGACTTCCTGTTGATGGGGGATGCACCGAAGCCAGACTCTCCATAGGGGACGCCGTTCTGCGGTGGCAAACTGATAGGTACCAATGTGAGGTGCTGTCCATTGATGGGACATTTGTCACAGTTGGTATCAGAGCTTAGGGATATGATCTCTGGCGGAGATCGGGGAATAACTAGGAGGGGAGAGATGAGTAAATCCTTCGCTAGTGTGTGCTACCTAAGCTTATTTGTTGGTCAGTCATAATATCGGGATATGTGATATTTTATTTGTTAAATTAACCCTTGTTTTGAAGCTGTATTCTAGAATGATATTTGAAACACAGGAGATGAGCAATGGAGAAATTATGATGACAAGGAAGATGGAATCTGAAATGAAAGGAAGGTATTCTCAATTCTTTGAAATATCAGGTACGTAAATTTCGAGAACGAAATTTTATAAGGAGGGGAGATTGTAAGACCCCAAATTTTATGAAATAAAAGTATTTAATTTTTTCTTATAATTACTATTCAGTAAATGGTTAAATTGATAAAAGTTAAAGTTAAGGGTGATATATGAATTTTTTTTCAAAATACGCAAGTGGTTAGTTATAAAATAATCATTGTTGTCGGGGAATATTCGTTTGGTCGTGAAATATTCTTTCTGTCGGTGAATATTCGTACGACGGCGCAGTTATTTGTGGGCCCCATAACGAATAACTGTCGGATGAAGAAAACGACAAATTTGAGTTTTTACAAATAATGGCGTAGTTGTTACCGTTAATACTGTTGAAATACCCGGTGGTTAAAATACAGTAATACGCGTTATTGCACAGTAGCACACGGTATTGAACAATATTTTTGAAATTATTGATTCTTACGTAAGAAGGCACTACTCAATAATTGTTACAGTAATTACTGTTCAATATTTTATTTTATTGATTCAATAATTGCTACGTTGATATTTTATATTATTGTTGTTTCAATAATTGTTACTGCACAGTATTTTCCTTTATCAGATCAATAATTCATATTATTTGAATAATATTATTAGATAACATTATTGGCAATGTCTAGAAAGTTCTGTCTAAAAAGAGGTTTGGTCACCTAATTGCGCGCCAATAAGGATAAATCCTTATTGGAAAGCCCTCTCTTTCCTGGGAACGGCCTGGTTGTCATAAATGTGATTCTGTAATATTATTTATGAATAATTAATTATTGATTCATATGATAAGGAAGCATTTATTTTATGTGGATATAAATGAGGGATATATTTTTGTGGTTAAAAATGAAAGAATTAATGTTGAGATTTTTATCAGTATTTTTGTCGGAATGGAGGTATTAAAAATTAGGGTTTTTGAGATATTTTGCGAGGGTTATAATTTTTAATCCGACCGTTGGATCGTGGTAATTTTTGGATATGTTATACATATATAAGTTGAGTATATGTCCACAAATTTTGAACTGTTAAAAATGAACGTATGATTTATTATGATTTTTACGAGATGACTGGTTCAGAAATTGTTGAATTTTCGAAGTTTATCATTTTGGTAGAAAATTTTAGAATTGGTGGGCTCCACTCTTGGTTGGTGAAAAAATGTACTGAGATTTTTATTCAAATGTGGTGGGTGGGAATAGTAGCAGGTAAAGCCATCAGGTTGCAGGTTAAGTCTGCTTCGGCGTGCTAACATTTTCCTATAAATAGAGGGCTAAGTTAGAATTGAAAATCACACCAGAATTCATAAGTTTTCTCTCTTTCTCTCTCTAGATTATTGAGTGTATTTTGTGAGTATTTAGATACTTTGTGAGTTTCTATTCATCAGTGCAAGTTTTCTTCAGCCTTATACCGGTCAGAAGTGCTGCTATTTTGAGGTAAGGGATAGTAAGGGATTTTAAGGGTTATTATATTTTTCATTTCGTAATTCTTCTGACCTTCAGAAAATTCTAGAAAAATTTGAAAAGATATTTTAATCAGTTTTATTGATTGTGTCCAAAAATGGTGATTTATGGATGTATAGATTAAGAGTTATGAATTTTATGGGAAAAGACTATTTTAAAAGTAACCACTTATAACTCCTTGTGGTTAACTCCAAAATTGATGAAATTTTTATTGGGAGTACATCTATATAATATTAGTGTACTCTGTGAATTTTAGAATTTTTGGATAAAAGTTTAATTTATGATAAATGTCTAAATATTCGGCAGTTTTGGCCATATGAAAAATAGTAAATGAGTTTTAAAAATTCTGAGAAAAATATATGTTCAATATGGGACTATATTCTGTTAAATCCCAGAAAAGAAATATTTTTAAAACTGATTTGGTATTTTTCATGAAAATAGACTAGTTATGAGTAAATGAATTAAATATGTTTTGTGAAGTAAGAAAATTGGAAAATAGGATTTTATGACTTGAGAATCCTATATGAGGTATATGCAGATTTTTGATGAGGGTTTTGGTTATTGGTGATGAAATATTATGAGTTTGACATTTTAGAATGATTAAATACATTATTTTAGTAAAGTGTAAACAATTAAAACAAATTGTTTATAAATTTAAGAAATGTTATTCTTTCAATATCATTATACCAAAATATTGGTATGGATTTTATTGTGAAATTTCTATCTTTTGTGTCGAGATTACTATTCATGAGTTACTATTCACAATTTACTATTCATGAGTTACGAATATTACTCTTGAGATTAAAACTATATGCTGATCATATTATTTTTATTATCATATATAACATTTTTATAACCCTGATGTTGAAATTATCTTTCACTGGAGTGTAAAGATGGGTAGATTATTGGTATGATCATGACTAGGGTTCTCTTTGGCCTGTAGTGCAAAGTTGAATTGTGACTGGTATGATCATGACCATTGAATTTATAATTGAATATCTTAAGCTTAAGTGCAAAGGTGGATTGATCAACATGGTTATAATTATTGTTTATATAAATTCTGAAATGATTATATATTTCTTTGAGATATGAATATATTTGGCCTGTAGTTCAAATATGAATTGTTGATGAATATCTTTGGCCCGTAGTGCAAAGATGAACTGTTGTTGAATATCTTTGGCCTGTAGTTCAAAGATGGTCTGTTGATGAATATCTTTGGCCTGTAGTGCAAAGATGAACTGTTGTTGAATATCTTTGGCCGTAGTGCGAAGATGGATTTATTAGCATGATTATGAACATGAATTGTGATTTGGTATAACCATGATCTTTGATGTTTCAGGTAAAGACAGGTGATGAAAATATTCTTCGTCCTAGGTGCGAAAAAAAATTTAGAATCATAATTATGATTATGAGTTATTTATATGATTGTGGACCAGAACTGTTGATTGATGTTACATGGATAAAACATTGTTGGTGGATTTTTAACATGGAGAAGATAATAGACTTTATAGTCTATTTGACTCTTCTAATGGATTGCTCGTTCCGCTGCAACTATGGTTGAAATTTTTATCATCTACCATATGTTCTAAATCTCTGATTTATTACTGATGAAGACTATTGATAATTTATTTATCTTTAGTCATGATATTCTTTACTGGGCTAGTTGTGCTCACCCTTCTGTTTCACAATTCCTTTCAGGTAATAAGAGTGTAGCTGGGTCGAGCGGGGGTAACAAGGGAATAGAACGGTGATCATCATTTAGTAGTTATATTTGGTGAAGAAAATAGGGTGAGGCGAACCTAACGTTGGAAAGGTGTTTTGTCACTATCATACAAGATGTCTAATGACATACAACTTCGTGTCATCATAAGACAGGGTTGTGCTCATCCACTTGCTGAGTATATCTATGGGCACTACCTATATAATCTTGGTGTTTGTTTGAAGTATAATTCTCAATTAGAAACAGTGGAGATAATGATAAGTCAAGAGAAGACTCACCATTGGGAAGAATATGATAGTAATCTTCTCGTTTTTCTTTGGGGTCTATTGGGTCAACCAAGGATAATTCTGTGGCCATATGATATCTATCATAACCTAGAAGCATGGCCTCCCATGTACGAAGGATTCCTTGAGCACTTCCCAAATATTCTAGTTTCTAAAACAGTTTTTGACTGTACCTTTATGTAAGGTACCTTTGTGAGGTGCTGATACATAATGGTGTCCAATGTCACATTTGGTATATATTTGTATCCAAACTCACATCATATGTGTTGTTGTATTTTGTACGACAATTGTTGTAATAAAGTTGTAGTTGTTTTCTGTGCCATGTATTTGGCAGCTCAGAATAGGTTGGATGGAATGGACCTATTTTGGGGTTGTCATAATAGTACCTGTACGTATGAATAGTATCGTACGTATGAATAGTGCCGTATAAATGAATAGTACCCATAAATAGTACTCCGGTATGAAAAGCTTAAAAATGAACAAGAATGTTCAGAATTAAATGAAGATAATATTTCTTGCGAATATTGAACAAAAAAAAATTTCTTACGAATACGAAAAATAATATCGTAAGCGAATATGAAATAAATAATACCCCTTACCTCAAAAAGAAGAGTATTCCAACTAGTATAGCGGAGATATTTTTAAAGAAAACTTGCACTGTTTTCTACATTCAAAGCTTCCTTAAACTCTAAAGAAATACGCTCAAATATTATAGAAGAAGAATTCTCTGATTTTGGTGTGATTTTCAATTCTAAACTAAGCATTCTATTTATAGGAGAATGGCAGGATACTATTTGAATGCACAGTAAGGAAAAAAATTCACGGACGCACAGTAATAGTCGGCTGAAAATTTTGATTTTACTATGCAAATACTATGCAGACACTAACGAATACTATGCATAATAAAATATAATATATTCTATTTTGCATAAAAAATAAAACTTATATATATATATATATATATATATATATATATATATATATATATATACAAACCAAACTAAGATAACTTTCTCCGACTATTTTGAAAAATGGGAGGTCCAAATAATACGCTAAACTTACAACAAATACTTCATAAAAATTCCCTCAATATTTTTAACAACATTTATTCATAAATCATATAACTTGCAATATTAACAACCAAATCATTCTCAGAAAAGATGAGACTTTTCGATAATGATTTCTTCCTATTGGCGCGCAATTAGGTGACCAAACCTTTTTCATTAACAGAACTTTCTAGACATTATCAATAATATAAATAATAATATGAATAAATTTTCATCTCAATTATTGATTTAATAATATAAAATATTATACAGATGATACTATGACAATAATAGAATCAATAATGTGAGATACTATGCAGCAATTACTGTAGCAATAATTGAGTATAACTGAGTGACTTCTCACATAAGCATCAAATACTGTGAGCTACTATGCAACCATACGTATTATTGTACTTTTATCACCGATATTTCAATAGTTAACGGTAAAATTTTCGCCGTTATTTTTATAGAAAGATATTTCTGTCGTTTTCTAACTCCGATAATAATTCCGTTGTGGGGTCCACCAATGATTGTGCCGTCGTACGAATATTCTCTGTTAAAACGAATATTTCCCGACCAACCGAATATTTTATAACAGCTTGTTTACTTTGTAAAATTTGTAAATATTACCCACAACAATAACATTATATCAAATTTACACCATAATATTTAAAAATATATTTCGAGAAAAATTAATCTTTATTCATGAAAGTTGGGGTCTTATAACCTCTGCTTCTTATGAAATTTCGTCCTCGAAAATAGGGTACGTACCTGGTATGTCGAAGATGTGAGTATACCTTGATTTCATTTCGGATTCTAACTCCCAGTTCATTTTCTCAACATCGTAGTTTCTCCACAAAACTACGATTGACTTGAGGTATAACCTTGGAGCGTTGAATATGTTCATTCTTATCTAAGATTTTAACAGATACCTCTTCATACGTTAAATCTTCCGCTATTTTTTTTGGTTCTAAGTCAATAATGTGGTTTGGGTCTTCCACATATTTACGTAACATGGATATGTAAAAAATGTTATGAACACGAGACATACTTGGCGGTAGGATGAGTCTATAGGCCACAATTCTTACTCGATCGAGGATTTTAAATGGGCCAATGAATCGAGGAATGAGCTTTTCTCTATTTCTAAATCTCGTAACTCCTTTCCATGGAGCAACAAGTAACAACACATGATCTCCAACATTGAATTCCACATCCTTTCGATGAAGATCAACATAACTCTTTTGTTGATATTGTGAGGTCTTTATACGTTGTCGGATCATTTGAATCTTTTTTGTAGTCATGCGTACCAATTCCAGTCCTAACAACGTTGCTTCATCCACCTCGTCCCAGCATGCTGGAGAACAACACTTGCGTCCATACAACGCCTCGAATGGAGTCATGTCGATACTTGCTTGGTAACTGTTGTTGTAGGAGAATTCCACTAATGGTAAAAACATGTCCCAACTTCCTTTGAAGTCTAGGACACAGAGTCTTAATATATCTTCAAGAGTTTGAATAATCCTTTTCGAATACCCGTCCGTTTGAGGATGATATGCTGAACTAAAATGTAAATCCGTGCCCATAGCTTTTTGCAAACTAACCCAAAATTGTGAAGTGAATCTTGGGTCTCGATCAGAAACTATGGATACTGGCATACCATGCAGTCTTACAATCTCATTTATGTATATATGAGCCAGACGTTCAAGTGAATAAGTTTCTCGTATAGGTAAGAAATGAGCAAACTTGGTTAATCTATCGACAATGACCCAAATTGCATCTATGCCTTGAGAAACCTTGGGAAGACCAGTAACGAAATCCATGGTAATGTGCTCCCACTTTCATTATGGAATTTCAAGTAGTTGCAATGGACCTTTTGACACTTGATGCTCTGCCTTAACTCGTTGACACGTTAGACACCTTGAGATAAACTCTGCTATCTCTTTCTTCATATTGCTCTACCAAAATGTATGTCGAAGATCACGATACATTTTGGTACTCCCAAGATGGTTTGTAAACGGTGTATTGTGTGCCTCCATCATGATTTTATACTTTAAATCAAGGTCGTTAGGAACACAAAGTCTGGAATTGACTCGAAGTATTCCTTCTTCATTGATTCTTGCTTCCAGAATAGCACCTTCTTGCAATTTCTTCTTCATACGCATCAGTTCCAGGTCTGTATCTTGAGCAACTTTAACTTTATCAATTAAATTTGTTTCTACTCGTTTATTTTACATCATCATGTGGGTCCCTGGAGTCTTTATCTCTATATCTATCCTTTGTAAGTCATACCAAATGGGCCTTTGTGTTGACAATATTGCACTCGTACCCGTATATGATTTTCTACTCAATGCGTCAGCTACCACGTTCACTTTTCCAAAATGGTATTGAATGGTATGATTATAATCTTTCAACATCTCGAGCCAACGTCGTTACCGCATGTTGAGTTCCTTTTGGGTGAAGAAGTTTTTGAGGCTTTTATGATCCGTATAGATCTCCACTTTCTCCCTTATACAGGTAATGCCTCCAAATTTTAAGCGCAAAAACGACAGCTGCCAATTCTAGATCATGAGTAGGATAATTCTTCTCATATTCTTTGAGTTGTCGTGAAGCATAGGCTATGACTTTTCCATGTTGCATGAGAATACATCCTAACCCTGAAGCATTGTTGTAGATGACAAATCCCTTCGAACCAGATGGCATTGTCAGAACAGGTGCTGAAATGAGTCTCCTCTTGAGTTCTTGAAAACTCTTCTCACATTCCTCGCTCAAACCGAATTTTATATCTTTTTGAGTCAGTTGAGTTAATGGAGTAGCGATTCGAGAAAATCCTTCCATGAATCTCCGATAATAACCAGCTAAGCCCAGAAAGGTACGTACTTCGGTCACTGACTTAGGTTGCTCCCAGCTTTGTATTGCTTCAATCCTCGCTGGTTCAACAGATATTCTGTGATTTGATATCACATGCCTAACGAATGCTACTTCCTCAAGTCAGAACTCACATTTCTTCAACTTGACATATAGCTTATTTTCACTAAGCTTTTGGAATATTAGCCTTTCATGATCTTCACGACTTTTGGAGTAAATGAAGATATCATCAATAAAGACAACCACAAAATGATCCGAACATCCCATCGTTCATCATTTGGTCAGTGTTCTTGTTTACCTAAGGATTATTGCCTTCCTAATGTACATTATCCTGGGTATTGATCAACGGTGACTCAACGGTCTCATGTGCTCCATTGCTTAACTCGACATTTTTAGATGCCATTTTTAAACACTGCCACAAAACAAGGGTTAATTGACATGCCACATATTATCCCTATATTCTGACCGACCAATTAAATAACAAATAAACTTAGGTAGGTCATACTAGCGAAGGATTTACCCGTCCCTCCCCTCCTAGTTCTAGTCTCACATCTCAGCCAGGGATCATATCCCTAAGTTTTGATACCAACTGTGACGCCCCCAAAATAGGTATACATCACCCATTCTGAGTCACCAAATACATGGTACATAATCTAAATACAAACTTAATTTATACAACTGTTAAGTGTCGTGCAAAATACGACAAAATATAAGCTGTGAGTTTTAATACGAATATTGTGTCCTAGACAATATCCAAACTCAAAATAAGTCATCATTACAATTATTATCACACTATTCTTATAGAATAGTGAGGACTACTATAGCAATCATCTTGGACAATCACTCCATTCCCTGACTAGTCCCAACTATATTCTTATTTTCTGAAGAGAACAATGAAAGAAAAGGGTGAGCTCAACTAGTCTAGTAAAAAAAATTATGACTAAGATAATGCAGAATAAATTATCGTTAGCCTTCAACAGTATAACAACTGATAGAATACAATAAACAATAAGTTTAGATCAACAACTGCAGTCGAATAAGCAATCCATTAGAAGAGTCAAGTAAAGTATGATATCTATTATATTCTATTATTTAAAAGTTTATCATCAATTTTATCGCTGAGATTCAGCTTAATAAATATTCCACATCACTGAATTATCCATGCACTATGGGCCAATGATATTCATTAGTATCACATCTACGAATTATCTATGCACTACGGGCAAATGAGGACTTTTACCACATCATTTGTAACATTACAGGTCATGATTATACTGAATAATCCACGGTCATAATCATACCAATCAACAGTTCATCTATGCATTACGGGCAAAAGATGACTTTTATCACAATATAAATATGAGGATGATGACAATGATATAAGCATTAATCAAACAAAATCAAGGATAAATATTAAAGACTTTAAATTTATCCAGAGTTTAAAAATGTCCAAATTGTCAACATGATAACTGCTTTGTGGAGTAAAATTCAAAAATAATATTGTATCAAAAATAATTTGGACAGAAAGAAATTAATTTTTGTCATGAATAGTATCCCGAGTGAATAGTCCCCGAGTGAATTTTACCCTGTGAATAGTATTTCATAAATAGTACCCGTACGTATGAATAGTGTCGTATAAATGAATAGTACCCATAAATAGTACTCCGGCATGAAAAGCTTAAAAATGAACAAGAATGTTTAGAAAAATATCCTTGTAAAATGATACTAGATGAAACACAAATTTTAAGGATATTCTACTAATTTCAAGGAGTATAGAATCAATACTTAACAAAATGAGTGTAGAATTCAAAATCTGAAACGAAATAATATTACTTACATACTATAGAGTATGGAAGAAAATATGATTTCTTACGAATATTGAACAAAAATAACATCCCTTACAACTGTTGAACGAAAATAATATTCCTTACAAATATTAAACGAAGATAATATTCCTTACGAATATTAAATGAAGATAATATTTCTTATGAATATTGAACGAAATAAATTTTCTAACGAATACAAAAAATAATATCGTAAGCGAATATGAAATAAATAATACCCCTTATGTAAGACCCCAACTTTTTATAAATAAAATTAAATTTTCTCTAATTAATATTTTGAATAATAAGATATTAATTTGATATAATGCTTTGGTTATGGGTAAAATATGTAAATTTTATAAAATAAGTAAGTGGTTATAAAATATTCATTGTTGTCGGGGAATATTCGTTTGGTCATGAAATATTCTTATTGTCGGAGAATATTCGTAGGACGGTGCAACCATTTATGGTCCCCATAACGAAAAACGGTCGGATGAGAAAAACGACAAGTTTGAGTTTTTATAAATAACGACGTAATTGTTACCGATAACACTGTTGAAATACCCGGTAATTAAAATACAGTAATACGCGTGGTTGCACAGTAGCACATAATATTACACAATATTTTTAGATTATTAATTCTTGCGTAAGAAGGCACTACTCAATAATTATTACATTAATTATTGTTCAATATTTTATTTTATTGATTCAATAATTGCTACATTTATTATATTGTTGATTCAATAATTGTCCATGCACAATATTTCCTATTATCAGATCAATAATTTATATTATTTAAATAATATTATTAGATAGCACTATTGACAATGTCTAAGAAAGTTCTGTCTAGGAAAGAGGTTTGACCACCTAATTGCGCGCTAGTAAGGAGAAATCCTTATCGAAAAGCCCCCTATTTCCTGAGAACGACCTGGTTGTCAGTATTGTGATTCTGTAATATTATTTGTGAATAATTAATTATTAATTTATATGATAAAAAATTATTTATTTTATGTAGATATAAATGAAAGAATTAATGTTGAGGTATTTTATCAGTATTTTATTGGAATGAAGGTATTAAAAATCGTCTGTATGTAGATTTTGGGCATTTTCTGTTTGAAATTTGAAAAAACTTTCTTCTACAAAGTTGTAGAGAATTAAATTTCCTATGAAATGGACATAAAATTTGTATTTTTCTGATAAAAGGCTATGTATTATGAATTATTGAAGTTGCTAATTATTGTTTAAATTTAAAATATTTTGGAAATTTTTTAGAATGGGTAGGCCCCACTTTTGGTTGGTGAGAAATGTTGTGAGACCCCGAATTTTATGAAATAAAAGTATTCAATTTTTCTATTTTGGTAAATAGTTAAATTGATAAAAGGTTAAAGTTAAAGGTGATATGTGAAATTTTTTTAAAGTAGACAAGTTGTCATAAAATACCCGATTACTATTCACTCTAGTATTGTTCACTCGAGTTTTTGGGATACTTTTTGTGTCGGAGTACTATTCACGAGTTACTATTCACGAGTTACTATTCATGAGTTACTATTCACGAGTTACTATTTACGAGGAATATTCGATTAGTCGGGGAATATTTGTACGACGGTACAATCATTGGTGGACTCCACAACAGAATTATTATCGGATTGAGAAAACGATAAAAATATTTTATTAAAAATAACGACGGAAGTTTTACCGTTGATACTGTTGAACTACTCGGTAGTAAAAGTACAGTAATACGTGTGGTTGTATAGTAGCACACGGTATTGATTATTAATGTTTATATGAGAAGTCACTCAGTTTGATTCAATTATTGTCAATTAATAATATGAATTATTTAGCGATAATGAAGTTTTGTTTTATTCGTATTATTAACGTAATAAAACAGAAACATCTTTTTATATAAAACAGAATACTTTATTAAAGTTGTTTATTTTATTAGGCAATAATTAGAATATATTATATTTTATTTAAAAGATTTTGCTTTAAATATGGACCGTCAGATTAAAGTAAATCAATCTGGACCGTTCATGGATTAGTTACTATGCATTCTATTTTCCTATAAATAGAAGCTCATTCCTTCATTGTTTTCTTACGAATTCATTGAACTCTAGAGAGAGAAACTATAGAGAGAAAGAAGAAGAGTATTCTGCCACTTAACTACTTCTTTATTTCAGTTCTTCTTTAAAACGGTAAGAGGTGTTATTCTTTTTTATTCATGAAGAGAATTGTTGTTATTCCATTTCTTATTATTCTGTTGGAATAACCTGTATACGCGGTCTACCCTATACTTGGTGACATTCTTCTATTATTCTATTGGAACATCCTGTCTGTGTGTTTTACACCGAACCTGATTTCGTCTTTATTATTATTCTGTTGGAACATCCTGTCTGTGTGTTTTACACCGGACTTGGTTCCGTCTTTATTATTATTCTGTTGGAATATCCTGTCTGTGCGTTTTACGCCGGACTTGATTCCATTATTTATTATTCTGTTGGAATAACCTGTCTGTGCGGTCTATCGCATGCATGATGATTTCTTTTGTTATTCCATTCTTTATTATACTCAGTTGGTTAAAGTTTTGATTTCTATACTCCATGAAATTAGTGGAATATCCTTGATATTTGCGCTTCATCCAGTATCTTTTCATGGAAATATTCTTCTGAGCATTCTTGACTGTTACTTTACAAAGAAGTATCATGTTGACAATTTGGATATTATTAGTTCCTGGATAAACTAATTCTTAAATTTGTTTAATTGAATTCCTATAACATTGTCATCATCCTCATGTTTATTTTATGTTGAAAGTCATCTTTGGCTTACATGCATAGATGGACTTAGTATGATTATGACCAGGGATCATTCGGTATAATCATGAACTGTGATGTTATAAGTGGTGTGGTAAAAGTCCTCAGTGGCCTGTAATACATTGATAGACAGTTTTTGGTATGATTATGACCAGGAATTTTTCGGTATAGTCATGACCATTGATGATTTAATGAATATCCTTGGCCCGTAATACAGGGATGATTAGAAGATGTGGATTATTTTATTAAGCTGAGTCCCAGCGATAAAAGTTGATGAAAACATTTTTAAATCATAGAAGATAGTAGGTTTTATTCTCTACTTGACTCTTCTAATGGATTGTTTATTCCGCTGCAGATAAACTTGATGTCTATTGTATTTTATCAGTTTAATATTGTTGAAGACTATTGATAATTTATTCTTCATTATCTTAGTCATAATATTTCTTACTGGGCTAGTTCACCCTTTCTTTCAATGTTCTCTTCAGGAAATGAGAATATAGCTGGAACGAGTCAGGAAAAGGAGTGATGGTCCAGAAGATAGCATTAGTAGTCCTTACTATTCTGTTAAATAGTGTGACAATAAATATAATGAGGACTCCTTGAGTATGGATATTGTCTAGATGACAATATTCCTATTAGAACTCTCAGTTTATGTATTGTCGTATGTTACATGACATTTGTATAATTAAGTTTGTATTTATATTTTGTACCATGTATTTGGCGACTCAAGATGGGTGATGAATACCTAATTTTGGGGGCGTCACAAATGTGCTGAAATTTTATTTCAAAAGTGATGTGCGTGAATAGTAGCAAGTAAAGCCATCAGGTAGCAGGTTAGTCTGATTTGATGTTCTAGCATTTTCTTATAAATAGGGTACTTAGTTAGAATTGAAAATCACACCAGAATCAGAAGTTTTCTCTCTATAATATCGATCATATTTTTATGAGTATTTAGATACTTTGAGAGTTGCTATTCAGTGTAAGTTTTCTTCAACTTTATATCCGATATTTTAGACAGAAGTACTGTTCTTTTGAGGTAAGGGATGTTATTTTCTTCGTAAATGATGTTATTCTTTCAATATTATTATACAAAAATATTGGTATAAATTTTATTATGAAATTTTTACCTTTTCATATCGAGATTACTATTCATGTATACGGCACTATTCACGTATTCGACACTATTCACGAGTACTATTCACGATGTATGATTTTTCTTGTGAAATTTCTACCTTTTCGTGTCGGGGTTATTATTCACGTATACGATACTATTCACGTATACGACACTATTCACGAATACGACACTATTCACAGAAAAATTAAATATTCTTTTCTTTGTCCAAGTTATCTATTATGGTTACTATCTTTGATTGTATCCATGTTTTGCTTTTTCTTTTTGAAATTTTGCTCCACAATTGATTATTATGGAGTATTTTTGAACTTGGATAAACTAAAGTACGAATCCCTAATCTTTGATCTTTTATCTCACTGGATTCGTTTTCTTTAAGATATTTTTCATCATCCTCAGTCCTATATGATGATATAACTGAATATCTTTGGCCTGTAGTGCAAAGATGAATGATTACCTGATGAATATCTTTGGTCCGTAGTGCAAATATGGACATGACCAACTGGTGATACAAATGAATATCTTTGACCCGTAGTGCAAAGATGAATATTTGATTCAAGATGTATATTGATTGATATTACAGGGATAAAATATTGATGATGAACTTTTAAATTTATAGATGATAGTAGATTTCATTCTCTACTTAACTCTTCTAATGAATTGTTATTTTCGCTGCGAATATTGATCTAAAACTTGTTGTCCATTATATTTTATCTGATTTATTGAAGGCTAACGATAATTTTTTCTACATTATCTTAGTCATAATATTTTTTACTGGGCTAGTTGAGTTCACCCTTTTTCTTTTTGTTTCATTTTTTGTCTCAGGAGGCGAGAATATAACGGGAACTAGTCGAGGTGTAGAGTGATGTTTTGAGACAGTTATTTTAGCAGTCCTCATTATTTTTGTAAAATAGTGTATCAATAATTATAATGAAGACTTATTTGAGTGTGGATATTGTCTAGAAGACAATATTTGTATTTAAACTCACAATATATGTGTTGTCGTATTTTGCACGACAATTGTAGTAATGATGTTGTAGTTATTTCTGTATCGTGTATTTGGCGACTCAGAATGGGTGATGTATACCTATTTTGGGGGCGACACAGTTGGTATCAGAGCTTAGGGATATAGTCTCTAGCGGAGATCAGGGAATAGAACTAGGAGGGGAGAGACGAGTAAATTCTTCGCTAGTGTGTCATACCTAAGCTTTTTTGTTGGTCGGGCAGAATATAGGGATATTATATGGTATGTCATTTTCTGTAATTAACCTTTATTTTGTGACAGTATTTGAGAATGACAGCTGAGAATGTTAACAATGGAGTGCATGAGACCGCTGAGACACCTTTAATCACTAACTAGGAGAACGTGCAACAGGAAGGCACTATTCCTCCTGTAAATAACACCACCGAACAAACGATGAATGTTGGGATGTTTAGAAGCTTTTTACAGTTCATGCAAAATCAGACGAGGGAGACTCGTGTACAGAATACGGGTGGAAATGATAGCAACACACGACTTGTCATAGCCAAGCAGTTCAAATACTTGGGACCACCAGAATTTTTGGGATAGCTGAATCTGATCAAGGCGGAAACATGGGTTAAGCAAATTACTAAGATATTTGACGTCTTAGGATGCACGGAGGAACAGAAGGTTCCATTCGCCGCCTTTATGTTCCGTGGTGAGGCAGACTACTGGTGGGAATCTGTGAAGCGTACCTAGCCAACTGCACTCAATATGTCTTGGAAAATGTTTCAGAAACTGTTCAATGACAAGTACTTTCCTGAAAGTATTCGTCATATGAAGGAGGTAGAGTTTATCAGACTGGAACAAAATAATATGACTATGTCCCAGTATGAGGTTTGCACCTCATTTGGTAGAGAATGAGGAACGTATGACACTGATGTTTCTGAGAGGTCTGAAACTTGAGATTCGGTAATATCTTATTTCTCACAAATTTTTATTATATTCAGATGTTGTGAACATGGCTCAATTATTAGAGCAAGATAATGAGTATGTTCAACCGAAGGATCACAACCAGGGTCATACTGGTGGCAGCAGTCATCGGAGCAATGATAACCAGCGAGGAGGGAAAAATACGGACAAAAGCGATAATCACTTTGGTGGTAATCGTGGCCATGATTGTGAGATCCCGAAATTATGAAATAAAAGTATTCAATTTTTTTATAATTATTATTTTATTTAGTAAATGGTTAAATTGGGAAAGAGTTAAAGTTAAGGGTGATATGTGAAAATTTTGCAAAGTATACAAGTTGTTATAAAATATTCGTTTGGTCGGGGAATATCCGTACGACGGCACAATCATTGGTGGACCGTTAAAACTGTTGAACTACCCGATAGTAAAAGTACAGTAATACGCGTGGTTGCATAGTAGCATACGGTATTGATTATTGATATTTACGTAAGAAGTCACTCAGTTATACTCAATTATTGCTACAGTAATTGCTGCATCATATCTCTCATATTATTAATTCAATTATTGTCACAGTATCATCTGTATAATATGTTATATTATTAAATCAAGAATTGAGACGAAAAAGTTATTCATATTATTATTTGCAATATTGATAATGTCTAGAAGTTCTGTCAAGGAGAGGTTAGATAATCTAATTACGCGTCAATAAGGAGAAATTCTTATCAGAAAGCCCTCTCTTTCTTGGGAACGACCTGGTTGTTAAATATTGTGAATTATAATATTAATGATAAATAAGTTCGTGTTGATTAAAGATTAAATTGATAGTTCTATTGTGTTGAAATTATTAGTGTTAGTGAAAATCGATATTTATTTCGATAATAATTGATGTCTGGAGGTTATATTAACCAATCGGGTAATTAATCGCATAAATGAGTAATTAATTGCTATTAATTCACATGCTTATAATTATGTGTTCACATGTGTATACTATTGATTCACATTCTTGTACTATTAGGGGAGTTAGTGCAAGATTGATAATACTTGCATGACTAAGTTAAAAATGGAGGTATAGATGGAGATACTATACTGTAATTCGTATTTTCACATGATTATAACTATTGATTCACATGTTTGAACTATTGATTCACATTATTTACTATTAAGGGAGGTGGTGCAAGTTTGATAATACTTGCAGGACTAAATTAAAAATAAAGAAAAAGAGGAAGGTATTATACTGTAATATTTTGAGCCCAAAACGTGCAATTATCGAAACTATATTTTCTTATAAATAGAAGCTCATTCTTCCTTCATTTCTCACCAATTCACTAAAGCTATAGAGCAATTATTATAGAGAGAAATTATAGAGAGAAAGAAGAAGAGAAGTTTGCTACCTCACTATTCCAGTATCCAGTTTTCTTCTGAGGTAAGGGATATTATTATTATAGTAAGAGGTATTATTTCTTTCGTATTCATGAAAAGAGCTACTGTTATTCTATTTTTTATTATTTTGTTGGAATATCCTGTCTGTACGTATTACGCATGACCTGGTTCCATTCTTTATTATTCTGTTGGAATATCCTGTCTGTACGGATTACGCATAACTTGGTTCTGTTATTTACTATTCTGTTGGAATAACATATCTGTGCGGTCTATCGCATGCATGGTGAATTCTTCTATTATTCCATTCTTTATTATTCTGTTAAAAATGATCTGTCTACGTGGATTATCACATGGCGGATGAAAATCTATTTGCAGTTTCGTATATTCTATTATACTCGTATGAGATATCATTTCTTTTGTACTCGTCATGAAATATCATTTTCTTTGGTATTTTTTTTACGAGTTACTATTCACGGGTTACTATTCACCCAGTTACTATTCACTCTAGTATCATTCACTCGAGTATTCGGAGCACTTTTCGTGTTGGAATACTATTCACGAGTTACTATTTACGGATTACTATTCACCCAAATATTATTTACTCGGATATTTGGGGTACTTTTCATGTTGGGGTACTATTCAAGAGGTACTATTCTCGAAGTACTATTCACAGGATACTATTCACGGGGTACTATTTACCCAAAAAATATATTTCTTTTCTGTCCAAATTATTTTTGGTACATGAGTATTATTCTTGAATTTTACTCTACAAAGCAGTATCATGTTGATAATTTGGACGTTATTGATTTCTGGATAAATTAAATTATAAATCTTTAAAATTTATTCTTGAACTTGTTTTATTGAATTATTATGTCATTGTCATCATCCTCATGCTTATATTGTGATGAAATTCATCTTTGGCTTACGTGCAAAGATGGACTGTTGATTATTGGTTTTACAGTTGTATATCTTTGGCTTACGTGCAAAGATGGACTGTTGATTATTGGTTTTACAGTTTTATATCTTTGGCTTATGTGCAAAGCTGGACTGTTGATTATTGGTTTTACAGTTGTATATATTTGGCTTACGTGCAAAGATGGACTGTTGATTATTGGTTTTACAGTTGTATATCTTTGGCTTACGTGCAAAGATGAACTATTGATTGATGAGTATCTTTGGCTTATGTGCATAGATGAACTGTTTATTGGTATGATTATTGTGACGCCCCCAAAATAGGTATACATCACCTATTCTGAGTCGTCAAATACATGGTACAAAATACAAATAAAACTTAATTATACAACTGTCGTGTAAAATACGACAAAACATAAGCTGTGAGTTTTAATACAACACTTTCTTCTAAACAGTATTCAAACTCAAAATAAGTTCTCAATACATTTATTTTCACACTATTTCATAGAACAGTGAGGACTACTAATGCTATCATCTGAACCGTCACTCCGTTCCCCGACTAGTCCCCGCTACGTTCTCATTTCCTGAAGAGAAAGCAAAAGGGTGAGCTCAACTAGCCAAGTAAGAAATATTATGACTAAGATAATACAGAATAAATTATCGTTAGTCTTCAACAGTGTTAAACTGATAAAATATAACAAACATCAAGTTTAACTGCAGCGGAACAAGCTATCCATTAAAAGAGTCAAGTAGAGAATAAAATATACTATCCTTTATGATTTAAAAAGTTTTTTATTACTTTTATCGCTGAGATTCAGCTTAATAAATAATCCACATCATCCCTGCACTACGGCCAAGGATATTCATTAGTATCACGACCACAAATTATCCATGCACTACGGGCCAAGGATATTTGTGTATTCATCAATGGTCATGATCATGCCAATAACTGTCCATCAATGCACTACGGGCCAATGAGGACTTTTACCACATCATTTGTAACATTACGGTCATGATTACACCGAATAATCCCTGGTTATAATCATACCAAGTTCATCTATACACTACATGCCACAGATGACTTTCAACAAAATATAAACATGAGGATGATGACAATGATATAAGAATTCAATAAAACAAGTTCAAGAATTAATTTTTTTCAGGAACCAACAACGTCCAAATTGTCAACATGATACTGCTTTGTAGAGTAAAATTTAAGAATGCTCAGAAGAATATTTCTATGAAAAGATACTGGATGAAGCGCAAATATCAAAGACATTCCATTAATTTCATGGAGTATAAAAGCCAAAACTTTAACCAACTGAGTATAATAAAGAATGAAATAACAAAAAAATTTACCAAGCATGCGATAGACCGCACAGACAGGTTACTCCAACAGAAAAATAAATAATGAAACTAGGTAATGCGTAAATGCACCGACATGATATTTCGACAGAATAATAAATAATGGAACCAGGTCCGGCGTACACGCACAGACATGATATTCCGACAGAATAATAAATAATGGAACCAGGTCCGGCGTAAACGTACAAACAAGATATTTTGACAGAATAATAAATAATGGAACCAGGTCTGGCGTAAACGCACAGACAGAATATTCCGACAGAATAATAAAAAATGGAATATTAGAAGAATTTCACCATGTATGCGGTACTTCGCATGAACAGGTTATTTCAACATAGTAATAAGGAATGGAATAACAGAAATTCTCTTCATGAATACGAAAGAAATAATACCCCTACCCCTTACAGTAAAAGAAAAGTTTTCCGACTGGTAGGCCGATGATATTCTTGAAGAAAACTTGCACTACGCTCAAAGCTTCTTAAAACTCTAAAGAAATACGCTCAAGATTATAGAAGAATTCTCTGAACTTCTGGTGTGATTTTCAATTCTAACAAAGCATCCTATTTATAGAAAAATAGAAAGGATACTATGCTGTACTATGCAATAAAATATAATTTATTCTATTTATAATCAAATAAAATAAAACTTTATAAAAGTATTCTGTTTTATATAAAAAGCTTTTCTGTTTTATTACATTAATAATACTAATATATATATATATATATAAACCTCCGTGACTTCATAAAAAAATACCTCAACATAATTAACAACATTTATCATCATTATTATAATTCACAATATTAATCGACCAGGTCGTTCCTAGGAAAGAGGGGGCTTTTCAATAAGGATTTCTCTCTATTAGCACGTAATTAGGTGACCAAACCTCTCCTTGATAGAACTTCTAGACATCGTTAATATTACAAATAATAATATTAATAACTTTGTCGTCTCAATTATTGATTATAAAATATTAACAATAATTGAATCAAATAACGTGAGATACTATGCAGCAATTACTGTAACAATAATTGAACAAAACTGAGTGACTTCTTACGTAAGCATCAATAATCAATACCGTGTGCTACTATGCCACCACGCGTATTACTGTACTTTTAACACCGGGTGTTTCAACAGTTAACGGTAAAACTTCCGCCGCTATTTTCATAAAGTATTTTTGTCATTTTTTCAATCCGACAATAATTCCGTTGTGGGGTCCACCAATGATTGTGCCGTCGTACGAATATTTCCTGTTAAAACGAATATTCCCAGACCAATCGAATATTATACAACAACTTGCGTACTTTACAAAATTTATAAATATTACCCATAACTATAACATTATATCAAATTCATTCCATAATATTTAAAAATGATATTTATAAAAAACTCATCTTTATAAAAAAATTGGGCTCTTACAATTATGACCAGGGATCATTCGGTATAATCATGACCCGTAATGTTATAGATGATGTGGTAAAAGTCTTTATTGGTCCGTAGTGCATTGATGGACAGTTATTGGTATGATTATAACTAGGGATTATTCGGTATAATCATGACCATTGATGATTACATGAATTTCCTTGGCTGTAGTACAGGGATGATTCGATGATGTGGATTATTTATTAAGCTGAGTCTCAGCGATAAAATATTGATTATACACTTTTAATTCGTAGAAGATAGTAGATATCATGCTCTACTTGACTCTTCTAAAATACAGCTGTATATCTTTGGCCGTAGTGCAAAGATGAATTTATTAGTATGATTATGAGCAAGAATTGTGATTTGGTATAACCATGATTTTGATCTTTCAGGTGAAGATAGGTGATGAAAATTATCTTCGTCCTGGGTGCGAAGAGGAATTTAGAATCACAATTATGATTACGAGTTATTCATATGATTGTGGACATGAATTGTTGATTGATGTTACAGGGATAAAACATTATTGGTGGACTTTTAACATGGAGAAGATAATAGACCTGATGGTCTATTTGACTCTTCTAATGGATTGCTCGTTCCGCTGCAACTATGGTTGAAAAGTTTTATCATCTACCATATGTTCAAAATCTTTAATTTATTACTGATGAAGGCTATTTATGATGTAAATTATCTTTAGTCATGATATTCTTTACTGGGCTAGTTGTGCTCACCCTTTTTGCTTCACAATTCCTTTCAGGTAATAACAGTGTTGCCGGGTCAAGCGGGGATAATAGGGGAATAGAACGGTAGTCTATAGCTGTTGAGGTTCTCCCTAACTAGTATGAAAATAATTTTGTTGAGAATTTTAGATAAGTGTGTCGTATTGTATACGTCATTTGATATTTAATTTTGGTGAACCGAATAGGGTAAGGTAAACCCAACTTTGGAAGGGTGTTTTGCCGCTATCATACAAGATGTCTAATGACATACAACCTCGTGTTATCATAAGATAGGGTTGTGCACATCCACTTGCTGAGTATATCTACAAGCACTACCTACATGATCTTGGAGTTTATTTAAAATATAATTTTCACTTTGAGACAACGGAGATAATTATATGTCAAGAGAAGACTCACCATTGGAAAGAAGATGATAGTAATCTTCTTATTTTTCTTTGGGGACTTTTGGGTCAACCAAGGATAATTCTGTGGACATATGATATCTATCATAACTTAGACGCATGACCTCCCATGTACGAAGGTTTCCTTGAATATTTTCCAAAGATTTTAATTTCTAAAATAATTATTGACTGTACCTTTATGTAAGGTACCATTGTAAGATCTTGTGGTCAAGGTACCACGAGAGTTATATATATTTGTATTAAAACTCACAACTTATCTGTTGTCGTACTCTGCACGACAGTTCAATAGTTGTATAAATGAAGTTTATATTTGATTTTTATAAGTGCGATATCTGGCAACTCAGAATAGGTTGTGTGGATCTATTTTGGGGGCGTCACAATGATAATAGAAGAAGCGAGTCGGGAGGAGATTTCAAAAAGAGAATTTACAACAATTACAACGTGAAGACGTTAGCACCAACATCAACTGTTTCTAGGGGAGGAGAACGACCGCCGGTCGTATGTTATAAATGCGGGAAAGAGGGACATATCCGTCCAAACTGCTCACAACAATTCAAGGTATGTTATAACTGTGGAAAGGAAGGTCATATAGCTCGAGATTATTTTATAGCGAAACCAAGTCCAACGGGGATGGTGACTCCAAAGGCTGTCCCGGACAAGTCAAAGTCAGCAGTTCCTGGAAGAGCGTTTGTCGTAATTGCCCAAACGCGAGGAACCCGAACTAATCGGTAAGCTAATCATAAACTCTTGTGAAATTTATACTTTACTAGATACCGTTTATACCTTACTATATACCGGTTCTACCCATTCTTTTATCTCTCCTGCTTGTGCTTAACGCTTGAACTTGACTCCGAAAAAATTAGACTTTGACTTATCTGTTGAGACTCCGTTAGGAGAAACGTTCATTACATCCACTGTTTATAATTCTTGCTTGATCCAAGTTGGCACCATCACATTACCTGTTGATCTTATCTCTTTAAAGATACTTGCATTTGATGTGATTTTAGGGATTGATTGGTTAATCACTCATCATGCTAAAATTGAATATTTTCGTAAGGTTGTTAGTTTTCATATTCCTAACCAACCTTGTGACGCCCCCAAAATAGGTATACATCACCTATTCTGAGTCGCCAAATACATAAAACAGAAATAACTACAATATCATTACTACAATTATCGTGCAAAATACGACAACACATAAACTGTGGGTTTAAATATAAATATTGTCTTCTAGATAATATCCACACTCAAATAAGTACTCATTACAATAATTGAAATACTATTTTATAAAATAGTGAGGACTGCTAAGACAACTGACTGGAAACATCACGCTACACCCCGACTAGTTCCCGCTATATTCTCGCCTCCTGAGAAAAATGGAACAAAAAGGAAAAGGATGAACTCAACTAGCCCAGTAAAGAATATTATGACTAAGATCATAGACAATAAATTGTCATTAGTCTTCAACAGGAAAAAATCTGGTAAAATATAATAGACAATAAGTTTTAGATCAACAACTGCAGCGAAAACAACAATCCATTAGAAGAGTCAAGTAGATAATGAATTCTACTATCTTCTAAGATTTAAAAGTCCATCATCAATATTTTATCCTTGTAATATCAATCAATATACATCTTGAATCACATATTCATCTTTGCACTACAGACCAAAGATATTCATTTGTATCACCAGTTGGTCATGTTCATTTAAATACTTGTTCATCTTTGCACTACGGGCCAAAGATATTCATCAGTTAATCATTCATCTTTGCACTACAAACCAACGATATTCAGTAATATCATCATTTAGGACTGAGGATGATGAAAATATCTTAAAAAAAATAAATTCAGTGAGACAAAATGATAAATATTAGGGATTCGTACTACAGTTTATCCAAGTTTAGAAATACTACATAATAATCAATTATGGAGCAAAATTCAAAAATAAAGATTAATACATGGATAGAATCAAAGATAGTAATCATAATAGATATCTTAGACAAAGAAGAGAAAATTTTATTTTTCTGTGAATAGTGTCGTATTCGTGAATAGTGCCGTATACGTAAATAGTGCCGTATATGTGAATAGTAATCTCGACACAAAAAGGTAAAAATTTCATAATAAAATTCATATCAATATTTTGGCATAATGATATTGAAGAAAATAATATCATTTACGAAAAAAATAGCATCCCTTACCTCAAAAGAACAGTACTTTCGGCTGAAATATCAAGTATAAGGCTGAAAGAAACTTGTACTGAATAGCAACTCTCAAAGTATCTAAATACTCACAAAAATACGCTCGATAATATAAAGAGAGAAAGAGAGAACTTATTTCTGGTATGATTTTTAATTCTAACTAAGCACCCTATTTATAGAAAAATGCTTAGAACGCCAAAGCAGACTAACCTGCTACCTGATGGCTTTACCTGCTACTATTCACGCCCACCACTTTTAAAATAAAATTTCAGCACATTTCTCACCAACTAAAAGTGGGGCCTACCCATTTTAGAAATTTCTAAAATATTTTAAATTTAAACAATAATCGGCAACTTCAATAATTCATAATAAATAGCCTTGTTATAAAAAAAATTCGAGTCTCATATCTATTCCATAGGAAATTTAATTCTCTACAACTTGGTGAAAGAAAGTTTTTCCAAATTTCAATCAAAAAATGTCCAAAATTCACATACGGATGATTTTTAATACCTTTATTCTGACAAAATACTGATAAAATACTTCAGCATTAATTCCTTCATTTATATTCACATAAAAAAATAAATATTTTCTTATTATATAAATTAATAATTAATTATTGATAAATAATATTATAGAATCATAATTATGACAACCAGGTCGTTCTCAAGAAAGGGAGAGCTTTCTGATAAGGATTTCTCCTTACTGACGCGCAATTAGGTGACCAAACCTCTCCTTAGATAGAACTTTCTTAGACATTGTCAATAATGCTATCTAACAATATTATTCAAATAATATCAATTATTGATATGATAATGGAGATACTGTGCAGTGACAATTATTAAAACAACAATAATATAAAATATTAACGTAGCAATTATTGAATCAATAAAATAAAATATTGAACAGTAATTACTATAACAATTATTGAGTAGTGCCTTCTTACGTAAGGATTAATAATTTAACAATATTATGCAATAACGTGTGCTACTGTGCACCCACGCGTATTACTGTATTTTAACCACCGGGTATTCTAACAGTGTTAACGGTAACAGCTGTGCCGTTATTTATAAAAACTCAAACTTGTCGTTTTCTTCATTCGACCATTTTCCGTTATGGGGCCCATAAATGACTGCGCCATCGTACGAATATTTCCCGACAACAATGAATATTTTATAACCACTTGCTTATTTTACAAAACTTGCACATTTCACCCATAACTAAAGTATTATATCAAATTAATACCTTATTATTCAAAATAATAATTAGAGAAAATTCGATTTTATTTATAAATAAGTTGGGGTCTTACAACCTCCCCCCTTATGAAATTTCGTCCTCGAAATTGACGTACGTACCTGGTGTTTTGAAAAGGTACGGATACCTTGCTTTCATTTCTGATTCTAACTCCCAGGTCATTTCTTCAATAGCATGATTCCTCCACAAAATCTTAACTTGTGGTATAACCTTGGTGCGTAGGACATGCTCTTTTCTATCCAAGATCTTAACAGGTACCTCCTCGTACGTTAAATCTTTGGCTATCTCGTCTGGTTCTAACTTAATTATGTGGTTCGGGTCTTTCACATATTTACGAAGCATAGATATGTAAAAAATATTATGAACACGACACATACTTGGAGGTAATGCGAGTCTATAGGCTACATTTCTTATTCGATCAAGAATCTCAAATGGACCAATAAATCTTGGATTGAGCTTTCCTCTTTTCCCAAATCTTGTTACTCCCTTCCATGAAGTAATACGTAACAATACATGATCCCCAATATTAAATTCCACGTCCTTTCGATGAAGATCCAGATAACTCTTTTGTCGATCCTGTGCCGTTTGTATACATTGTCGGATCATTTGGATTTTCTCTGTAGTCATACGTACCAATTCTGGTCCCAACAACGTTTCTTTACCCACCTCGTCCAAGCCTACTAGATAACAACATTTTCTTTCATACAACGCCTCGAATGGAGCCATGCCTATACTTGCTTGATAACTGTTGTTGTAGGAGAATTTCACTAATAGTAGGTACTTATCCCAACTCCCTTTGAAATTTAAGACACAGAGTCTTAATAGATCTTCAAGAGTTTGAATAGTCCTTTCTGATTGCCCGTTCGTTTGAGGATGGTATGCCGAACTGAATCGTAAATCCGTGCCCATAGCTTTCTGCAAGCTAACCCAAAATCATGAAGTGAATCTTGGGTCACGATCTGAAACTATGGATACTGGCATGCCATGCAATCTGACAATCTCATTCACGTACATACGAGCAAGACGTTCAAGAGAATAAGTCTCTTGTATAAGCAAGAAATGAGCAGACTTGGTTAATCTATAAATAATAACCCAAATCACATCTATACCTTGAGAAACCTTGGAAAGACCCGTAACAAAATCTATAGTAATGTGTTTCCACTTCTATTTCAGAATCTCAAGTGGTTGCAATGGACCCTTTGGCACTTGATGCTCCGCCTTTACACGTTGACAAGTTAAACACCTCGAGATAAACTCCGCAATCTCTCTCTTCATATTGCTCCACCAAAATGTATGTCGAAGATCATGATACATTTTGGTACTCCCAGGATGGATTGCAAACGGTGTGTTGTGTGCCTCCATCATGATTCTATGCTTCAAGTCAGAATCGTTAGGAACACAAAGTCTGGAGTTGACTCGAAGTATTCCTTCTTCATCGATTCTTGCTTCTGAAATAACACCTTCTTGCACTTTCTTCTTCATACGCATCATCTCCAGGTCTGTAGCATGAGCAACTTTAACTTTATCGATTAAAGTCGGTTCTACTCGTATATTTAATATCCTCAGGTGGGTACTTAGAGCCTTTACCTCTATCTCCATCCTTTGCAAGTCATATAAAATGGGCCTTTGTGTTAACAATATCGCACTCGTACCCGCATATGATCTTCTACTCAATGCGTCAGCTACTACGTTCACTTTTCCAGTATGGTATTGGATGATATGATCGTAATCTTTCAACAGCTCAAGCCAACGTCGTTGCCGCATGTTGATTTCCTTTTGGGTGAAGAAATATTTAAGGCTCTTACGATCCGTATAAGTCTTCACTTTCTCCCCATACAGGTAGTGTCTCTAAATCTTCAACACGAAAACAACTGCTGCCAACTCCAGATCATGAATAGGATAATTCCTCTCATATTCTTTGAGTTATCGCGAGGCATAGGCTATGACTTTCCAATGTTACATGAGAACACATCCTAACCCTTTGCCTAAAGCATCACTGTAGATAACAAATCCATCCGAACCAGATGGTATTGTCAGAACAGGTGCCGAAATGAGTCTCTTCTTGAGCTCTTGGAAACTCTTCTCGCATTCCTCGCTCCATACGAATTTTGTATCTTTTCGAGTCAGCTGAGTTAACGGAGTAGCGATTCGAGAAAATCCTTCCATGAATCTCCGATAATAACCAGCTAAGCCCAAAAAGCTACATACTTCAGTCATCGACTTTGGTTGCTCCTAAATTTGTATGGCTTCAATCTTCGCTGGGTCAACAGATACTCCATGTTTTGACACCACGTGCCCAAAGAATGCTACTTCCTCAAGTCAGAACTCGCATTTCTTCAGCTTGGCATATAGCTTTTTATTGCGAAGCCTTTGGAGTACTAGCTTCAAATAGTGCTCATGATCTTCACGGTTTTTAGAATAGATGTGGATGTCATCAATAAAGACAACAACGAACTGATCCAAATATTCCTTGAACAAACGGTTCATCATATCCATGAAAGCAGCATTAGCATTAGTCAATCCAAAAGACATGACTAAGAATTCATAATGTCTGTACCGAGTTCTAAAGGCAGTCTTCAAAATATCCTCAATTTTAATCTTCAGCTGATGATATCCAGAACGAAGATCGATCTTTGAAAAGAATTGTGCCCCTTGCAACTGGTCGAACATGTCATCAATGCGAGGTAGTGGATACCTATTCTTGATGGTGACATGGTTCAATTCTCGGTAGTCAATACAAAGTCGCATACTCCCATCTTTCTTCTTTACGAATAAAACAGGAGCACCCCAAGAAAATGTACTAGGACAAATGAAACCGATGTCTAAAAACTCCTATAGTTGGACTTTTAACTCCTGAAGTTCAATAGGAGCCATTCGATATGGGGTTTTAGAAATAGATTTTGTACCGGGTTCAAGGTCAATAAAGAATTCAACTTCACGTTTTAGGGGTAGACCGGTAAGTTCTTTAGGAAATACGTCAGGAAATTCACTAACAATAGAAATATTATTCAAATCTGACGTGTTTTTATTCAAGTCCGTGACATGGGCTAAGAAAGCTTGACATCCGTTTTTTAATAAACGAATAGCTTTATGGCTTGATATGATAGTGATTGACTTTAGTGGTTTGGTAGCTTGAATTCGCATAACAGGTTGGTTAAAAATATGAAAACTAACAACCTTATGAAAATAATCAATTTTGGCATGATGAATAGTTAACCAATCAATTCCTAAAATCACATCAAATTCAAGTATTTTCAAAGAAATAAGATCGACAGATAATGTGATGGTACCAACTTGGATCAACCAAGATTTATAAACAGTAGATGTAATGAAAGTTTCTCCTAACGGAGTCTGAACAGATAAGTCAAAGTCTAATTTCTCCGGAGTCAAGTTCAAACGTTGAGCACAAGCAGGAAAGATAAAAGAATGGGTAGAACCGATATCTAATAAGGTATAAACTTCGCAAGAGTTTATGATTAGCTTACCCGTGATCACGTCGTTCGGGTTCCTCGCATTTTGGCCAGTCACGACAAACGATCTTCCAGGAACCACTGACTTAGACTTGTCCGGAACAGCCTTCAGAGTCACCATTCCCGCTGGACTTGGTTTTGCTACAAGACAATCTCTAGCTATATGACATTCCTTTCCACAGTTATAACACACCTTGGATTGTTGTGGGCAGTTTGGGCTGATATGTCCCTCTTTCCCGTATTTGTAACAAACGACCGGTGATCGTTCACCTCCCCTAGAAACAGTTGATGCTGGTGCTGACGTCTTCACGTTATCATTATTGTACCTTCTCTTTTTGAAATCTCCCCCCCCCCGACTCGCTTCTTCTACTATCATGGCCACGATTACCACCAGAGTGGTTACCGCTTTTGTTCGAATGTTTTCCTCTCCGCTGGTTGTCATTGCTCCGATGACTGCTGTCACCGGTATGACCCTAGTTGTGGTCCCTCGGTTGAACATACTCATTATCACGCTCTAATAATTGAGCCCTGTTTACAACATCTGAATATAGAGAAAATTATGAGAGATAAGATATTGCCGAATTTTGGGTTTCAGACCTCTTAGAAACATTCTCGTCATACGTTCCTCATACTTTACCAAATGAGGTGCAAACCTGGATAACTCCGCGAACTTCACCTCATACTGGGACACCATCATGTTGTTTTGTTCCAGTCTAATAAACTCTACCTCCTTCATATGACGAATACTTTTAAGAAAGTACTTGTCATTAAACAGTTTCTGAAATGTTTTCCAAGATATTGAGTGCGGCTGGCTGGGTACGCTTTACAAACTCCCACCAGTAGTCTGCCTCACCACGGAACATAAAGGCGGCGAATGGAACCTTATGTTCCTCCGTGCATCCCAAGACATCAAATATCTTGGTAATTTGCTTGACCCACGTTTCCGCCTTGATCGGATCCGGCTTTCTCACAAATTCTGGTGGTCCCAATTCTTTGAACTGCTTGGCTGTGACAAGCCGCACGTTGCTATCATTTTCACCTGTATTTTGTACACGAGTCTCCCTCGTTTGATTTTGCATGAACTACAAAAAGCTTTTAAACATTCCATCATTCATCATTTGTTTGGTAGTGTTGTTTACAGAAGGAATATTGCATTCCTGTTGCACGTTCTCTTGGTTGGTGATTAAAGATTTCTCCACGGTCTCATTCACTCCATTGTTAACATTCTCAGCTACCATTCTCAAATACTGCCATAAAACAAGGGTTAATTAAAGAAATTAACATACCATATAATACCTCTATATTATGACCGACCAACAAATAAGCTTAGGTAGGATAAACTAACGAAGGATTTACTCGTCTCTCCCCTCCTAGTTCTATTCCCCGATCTCCGCCAGAGACCATATCCCTAAGCTCTGATACCAACTGTGACGCCCCCAAAATAGGTATACATCACCTATTCTGAGTCGCCAAATACATGATACAGAAACAACTACAACATCATTACTATAATTGTCGTGCAAAATACGACAACACATAAACTGTGAGTTTAAATACAAATATTATATTCTAGACAATATCCACACTCAAATAAGTCCTCATTACAATTATTGAAACATTATTTTATAAAATAGTGAGGACTGCTAAGACAACTGACTGGAAACATCACGCCACACCCCGACTAGTTCCCGCTATATTCTCGCCTCCTGAGAAAAATGAAACAAAAAGAAAAAGAGTGAGCTCAACTGGCCCAGTAAAGAATATTATGACTAAGATAATTGACAACAAATTATCATTCGTCTTCAATAGGAAAAAATCTGAGAATGAATTCTACTATCTTCTAAGATTTAAAAGTCCATCATCAATATTTTGTCCCTGTAATATCAATCAATATACATCTTGAATCAAATATTCATCTTTGCACTACAAGCCAAAGATATTCATTTGTATCACCAGTTGGTCATATTCATCTAAACACCTGTTCATCTTTGCACTACGGGCCAAAGATATTCATCAGTTAATCATTCATCTTTACACTACAGGCCAAAGATATTTAATAATATCATTATTTAGGACTGAGGATGATGAAAAATATCTTAAAGAAAATGAATCCAGTGAGACAAAAGGACAAATATTAGGGATTCGTACAACAGTTTATCCAAGTTCAGAAATACTCCATAATAATCAATTGTGGAGCAGAATTTAAAAATAAAGATCAAAACATGGATGCAATCAAAGATAGTAACCATAATAGACATCTTGGACAAAGAAGAGAAAATTTTATTTTTCTGTGAATACTGTCGTATTCGTGAATAGTGTCGTATACGTGAATAGTAACTCTGACACAAAAAAGGTAGAAATTCCACAATAAAATTCATATCAATATTTTGACATAATGATATTGAAGAAAATAATATCATTTACGAAGAAAATAACATCCCTTACCTCAAAAGAACAATACTTCCGGCTGAAATATCAGGTA
The DNA here is from genome assembly GCA_016801055.1 of Panax notoginseng. Classification (NCBI taxonomy): domain Eukaryota; kingdom Viridiplantae; phylum Streptophyta; class Magnoliopsida; order Apiales; family Araliaceae; genus Panax; species Panax notoginseng. The sequence continues at coordinate 14,584,381 of CM029018.1, forward strand.
TAAGGCTGAAGAAAACTTGTACTGAATAGCAACTCTCAAAGTATCTAAATACACACAAAAATACGCTCGATAAAATAGAGAGAGAAATAGAGAAAACTTGTTTCTGGTGTGATTTTCAATTCTAATTAAGCACCCTATTTATAGAAAAATGCTTAAAACGCCAAAGCAGACTAACCTGCTACCTGATGACTTTACATGCTACTATTCACACCCTTCACTTTTAAAATAAAATTTTAGCAGATTTCTCACCAACCAAAAGTGGGGCCTACCCATTTTAGAAATTTCTAAAATATTTTAAATTTAAACAATAATCAGTAACTTCAATAATTCATAATAAATAACCCCTTTATCAGAAAAATTCAAGTCTCATGTCTATTCCATAGGAAATTTAATTCTCTACAACTTTGTAAAAGAAAGTTTTTCTAAATTTCAATAAAAAAATGTCTGAAATCTACATACGGATGATTTTTAAAACCTTTATTCTGACAAAATACTGATTAAATACTTCAGCATTAATTTCTTCATTTATATTCACATAAAAAAAATAAATATTTCCTTATCATATAAATCAATAATTAATTATTCACAAATAATATTATAGAATCACAATTATAACAACCAGGTTGTTCCCAGAAAAGAGGGAATTTTTCGATAAGAATTTCTCCTTACTGGCGCGTAATTAGGTGACCAAACCTCTCCTTAGACAGAACTTCCTTAGACATTGTCAATAGTACTATCTAAAAATATTATTCAAATAAAATCAATTATTGATCTGATAATGGAGATACTGTGTAGTGACAATTATTGAAACAATAATAATATAAAATATCAACGTAGTAATTATTGAATCAATAAAATAATATATTGAACAGTAATTACTGTAACAATTATTGAGTAGTGTCTTCTTACGTAAGGATCAATAATTCAATAATACTATGCAATACCGTGTGCTACTGTGCACCCACGCGTATTACTGTATTTTAACCACCGGGTATTCTAACAGTGTTAACGGTAACAACTGCGCCGTTATTTATAAAAACTCAAACTTGTCATTTTCTTCATCCGACCGTTTTTTGTTATGGGCCCACAAATGACTGTGCCATCGTATGAATATTTCTCGACAGCAAGAATATTCCACGACCAAACGAATATTCCCTGATAATAATGAATATTTTATAACTACTTGCATATTTTATAAACACATTTCACCTATAACCAAAGCATTATATCAAATTAACACCTTATTATTCAAAATAATAATTAGAAAAAATTCGATTTTATTTATGAATAAGTTGGGGTCTTACAAACCTGTTATGCGAATTCAAGCAACCAAACCACTAAAGTTAATCACTGTCATATCAAGCCATAAAGCCATTCGTTTATTGAAAAATGTATGTCAAGCTTTCTTAGCCCATGTCATTGACTTTAACAAAAATACATCAGATTTGAATAATATTTCTATTGTTAGTGAATTTTTTGATGTATTTCCTGAAGAACTTTCCGGTCTACCCCTAGAACGTGAAGTTAAATTCTTTATTGACCTTGAACCGGGTACAAAACTCATTTCTAAAACCCCATATTGAATGGCTCATATTGAACTTCAGGGGTTAAAGGTCCAACTACAGGAGTTGTTAGACATCAATTTCATTCGTCCTAGTACATCTCCTTGGGGTGCTCCTGTTTTATTTGTAAAGAAGAAAGACGAGAGTATGCGATTTTGTATTGACTATCGGGAATTGAACCATGTCACCATCAAGAATAGGTATCCGATACCTCGCATTGATGACCTGTTCGACCAGTTGCAAGGAGAACAATTCTTTTTAAAGATCGATCTTTATTCTGGATATCATCAGCTGAAGATTAAAACTGAGGATATTCCGAAGATTGCCTCAGAACTCGGTACGGACATTATGAATTCTTAGTCATGTCTTTTGGATTGACTAATGCTCCTACTGCTTTCATAGATATGATAAACCGTGTGTTCAAGGAATATTTAGATCAGTTCATTGTTGTCTTTATTGATGACATCCTTATCTATTCCAAAAGCCGTAAAGATCATGAACGCCATTTAAAGCTGGTACTTCAAAGACTTCGTGATAACAAGCTATATTCCAAGCTAAAGAAATACGAGTTCTGGCTTGAGAAAGTAGCATTTCTTAGGCACGTGGTGTCAAAACATGGAGTATCTGTTGACCCTACAAAAATTAAAGCCATACAAAGTTGGGAGCTACCAAAGTCGGTGACCGAAGTACGTTACTTTTTGGGCTTAGCTGGTTATTATCGGAGATTCGTGAAAGGATTTTCTCGAATCGCTACTCCGTTAACTCAGCTGATTCAGAAAGCTACAAAATTCGTATGAAGCGACTAATGCTAGAAGAGTTTTCAATTGCTCAAGAAGAGACTCATTTTGGTACCTGTTCTAACAATACCATCTGGTTCGGATGGATTTGTTATCTATAACGATGCTTCAGAAAAAAGGTTATGATGTGTTCTCATGCAACATGGGAAAGTCATAGCCTATGCCTTCTGACAACTCAAAGAATATGAGAGGAATTATCCTACTCATGATCTGGAGTTGGCAGCTATCATTTTCGCGTTGAAGATCTGGAGACACTACTTGTATGGGTAGAAAGTGGAGATCAATACAGATCATAAAAATCTCAAATATTTCTTCACCTAAAAGGAACTCAACATGCGGCAACGACGTTGGCTCGAGCTGTTGAAAGATTACGATCATACCATTCAATATCATTCTAGAAAAGCGAATGTGGTAGCTGACGCATTGAGTAGAAGATCGTATGCGGGTACGAGTACGATGTTGTTAACACAAAGACCCATTTTGTACGACTTATAAAGGATGTAGATAGAGTTAAAGGCTCCAAGTACCCACATGATGATATCAAACATACGAGTAGAATCGACTTTAATCGATAAAGTTAAAGCTGCTCAAGCCACAGACCCAAAGATGATACGTATGAAGAAGAAAGTACAAGAAGGTGTTATTCCAGAAGCAAGAATTGATGAAGAAGGAATACTTCGAGTCAACTCCAGACTTTGCATTCCTAACGATTCTGACTTGAAGCATAGAATCATGATGGAAGCACACAACACACCATTTGCAATCCATCCTGGGAGTACCAAAATGTATCATGATCTTCGACATACATTTTGGTGGAACAATATGAAGAGAGAGATCGCGGAGTTTATTTCGAGGTGTTTAACTTGTCAACGTGTAAAGGCGGAACATCACGTGCCAAAGGGTCCATTGCAACCACTTGAGATTCTGAAATGGAAGTGGGAACACATCACCATAGATTTTGTTACGGGTCTTCCCAAGGTTTCTCAAGGCATAGATCCAATTTAGGTTATTGTTGATAGATTAACCAAGTCTGCTCATTTCTTACCGATACGGGAGACTTATTCCCTTGAACGTCTTGCTTGTATTTATGTGAATGAGATTGTGAGATTGCATGGCATGCCAGTATCCACAGTTTCGGATCGTGACTCAAGATTCATTTCACGATTTTGGGTTAGCTTGCAGAAAGCTATGGGCACTGATTTACGATTCAGTTCGGCACACCATCTTCAAACGGACGGGCAATCAGAAAGAACTATTCAAACTCTTGAAGATCTATTAAGACTCTGTATCCTAGATTTCAAAGGGAGTTGGGATAAGTATCTACCATTGATGAAATTCTCCTACAACAACAGTTATCAGGCAAGTATAGGTGTGGCTCCATTCGAAGCACTCTATGGACCACAATGTCGCTCTCCAGTATGCTGGGATGAGGTGGGGGAAGCAACATTGTTAGGACCAAAATTAGTACGCATGACTACAGAAAAGATCCAAATGATCCGACAATGTATACAACGGCACAGGATCGACAAAAGAGTTATTCGGATCATCATCAAACGGACGTGAAATTTAATATTGGGGATCATGTATTATTAGGTATTGCTCCATGGAAGGGAGTTACAAGATTTGAAAAGAGAGGAAAGCTCAATCCACGATTTGTTGGTCCATTTGAGATTCTTGACCGAATAGGAAATGTGGCCTATAGACTCGCACTACCTCCAAGCATGTCTCTTGTTCATAATATTTTTTACATATCTATGCTTCGTAAATATGTGAAAGACCCAAACCACATTATTGAGTTAGAACCAGGCGAGATAGCCGAAGATTTAACGTACGAGGAGGTATCTGTCAAGATCTTGGATAAGAAAGATCATGTCTAACGCACAAAAGTTATACCACAAGTCAAGGTTTTGTGGAGGAACCATGCTATTGAGAAAATGACCTGAGAGTTGGAATCAAAAAAAAAGTGAGGTACCCTCACATTTTCGAAATACCAGGTACGTACGTCAATTTCGAGGATAAAATTTTATTAGAATGGGAGATTGTAAAACCCCAATTTTTTATAAATAAAATTGAATTTTCTCCAATTATTATTTTGAATAATAAGGTATTAATTTGATATAATGCTTTGGTTATGGGTGAAATGTGCAAATTTTGCAAAATAAGCAAGTGGTTATAAAATATTTATTGTTGTCGGGGAATATTCGTTTGGTCATGGAATATTCTTATTGTCGAGAAATATTCGTAGGACGGTGCAACCATTTGTGGGCCCCATAACGAAAAATGGTCGGATGAAAAAAATGACAAGTTTGAGTTTTTATAAATAACGACGTAATTGTTACCGTTAGCACTGTTGGAATACCCGGTGGTTAAAATACAGTAATAGGCATGGTTGCACAGTAGCACACGGTATTGCACAGTATTTTTAGATTATTGATTCTTACGTAAGAAGGCACTACTCAATAATTGTTACAGTAATTACTGTTCAATATTTATTTTATTGATTCAATAATTGTTACATTAATATTTTATATTATTGTTGATTCAATAATTGTCACTGCACAATATTTTTCATTATCAAATCAATAATTCATATTATTTGAATAATATTATTAGATAGCACTATTGACAATGTCTATGGAAGTTCTGTCTAGAAAAGGGGTTTGGTCACCTAATTACGCGCTAGTAAGGAGAAATCCTTATCGAAAATCCCCCTCTTTCTTGAGAACGACCTGGTTGTCAGTATTGTGATTCTGTAATATTATTTGTGAATAATTAATTATTAATTTATATGATAAGGAAATATTTATTTTATGTGAATATAAATGAAGGAATTAATGTTGAGGTATTTTATCAGTATTTTGTCGGAATGGAGGTATTAAAAACCGTCCATATATGGATTTCGGGCATTTTCTGTTTAGAATTTAAAAAAACTTTCTTTTACAAAGCTGTAGAGAATTAAATTTCCTATAGAATGAATATAAAATTCGTATTTTTCTGATAAAAAGACTATTTGTTATGAATTATTAAAGTTACTGATTATTGTTTAAATTTAAAATATTTTAGAAATTTTCTAGAATGGGTGGGCCCCACGTTTAGTTGGTGAGAAATATGCTAAAATTTTATTTCAAAAGTGGTGTGCGTGAATAGTAACAGGTAAAGCCATCAGGTAGTATGTTAGTCTGCTTTGGCGTTCTAATATTTTTCTATAAATAGGGTGCTTAGTTAGAATTGAAAATCACACCATAATCAAAAATTTTCTCTCTATAATATCAAGCGTATTTTTATGAGTATTTAGATACTTTGAGAGTTGCTATTTAGTGCAAGTTTTCTTCAGCTTTATATCCAATATTTCAGACAGAAGTACTATTTTTTTGAGGTAAGAGATGTTATTTTCTTGGTAAATGATGTTATTCTTTCAATATCATTATATAAAAATATTGGTATAAATTTTATTATGAAATTTTTACCTTTTTATATCCAGGTTACTATTCATGTATACGGCACTATTCACGTATACGACACTATTCACGAATACGGTACTATTCACGAAGTATGTTTTTTCTTATGGAATTTTTACTTTTTTGTGTCGGGATTAGTATTCACGTATACGGCAATATTCACGTATACATCACTATTCACGAATACGATACTATTCATAAAAAAATTAAATGTTATTTTCTTTGTCCAAGTTGTCTATTATGGTTACTATCTTTGATTGTATCCATGTTTTGATCTTTATTTTTGAAATTTTGCTCCACAATTGATTATTATGGAGTATTTTTGAACTTAGATAAACTAAAATACGAATCCTTAATCTTTGATCTTTTATCTCACTGGATTCGTTTTCTTTAAGATATTTTTCATCATCCTCGGTCCTAAATGATGATATAACTGAATATCTTTGGCCTGTAGTACAAAGATGAATGATTACCTGATGAATATCTTTGGCTCGTAGTGCAAAGATGGATATTACTAACTGGTGATACAAATGAATATCTTTGACCTGTAGTGCAAAGATAAATATTTGATTCAAGATGTATATTGATTGATGTTATAGGAATAAAATATTGATGATGGACTTTTAAATTCATAGATGATAGTAGATTTCATTCTCTACTTAACTCTTCTAATGAATTGTTATTTTCGCTGCGAATATTGATCTAAAACTAGTTGTCCATTATATTTTATCTGATTTATTGAAGGCTAACGATAATTTGTTCTACATTATCTTAGTCATAATATTCTATACTGGGCTAGTTGAGCTCACCCTTTTCTTTTTTGTTCCATTTTTCTTCTCAAGAGGCAAGAATATAACGGGAACTAGTCGGGGTGTGGAGTGATATTTTGAGACAGTTATTTTAGTAGTCTTCATTATTTTTATAAAATAGTGTATCAATAATTGTAATGAGGACTTATTTGAGTGTGGATATTTGAGTGTGAATATTGTCTAGAAGATAATATTTGTATTTCAACTCACAGTATATGTGTTGTCGTATTTTACATTACAACTATAGTAATGATGTTGTAGTTATTTCTGTACTATGTATTTGGCGACTCAGAATGGGTGATGTATACCTATTTTGGGTGCGTCACACCTTACCTCAAAAAGAAGAGTATTCCAACTGGTATAGCGGGGATATTCTTGAAGAAAACTTTCACTATTTTTTACACTCAAAACTTCCTTAAATTCTAAAGAAATACGCTCAATGTTATAGAAGTAGAATTCTCTGATTCTGGTGTGATTTTCAATTTGAAACTAAGCATCCTATTTCTAGGAGAATGACATGATACTATTTGAATGCACAATAAGAAAAAAAAATTCACGGACGCACAGTAATAGTCGGCTGAAAATTTTGATTTTACTATGCAAACACTATGCATAATAAAATATAATATATTCTATTTTTCATAAAAAATAAAACTATATATATATATATATATATATATATATATATATATATATATATATATATATATATATATATATATATATATATAGAGGGAGGATCTAAAGCGGACTAAAAGAACGGACCAAGGAGCGGACCAAGGCAAAAACACGCGGGTTTCAAGGTCAACCCACGGGTTGGTCCGACCCGTACTCTGAAACCCGCGTGTTTTTGCCTTGGTCCGTTCTTTGGTCCGCTTATTTGGTCTGCTTTAGATCCTCCCCATATATATATATATATATATATATATATATATATATATATATATATATAATCAAACTGAGATAACTTTCTTCCGACTATTTTGAAAAATGGATAAGTGGGGGATCCATATAATACGCCAAACTTACAACAAATAATTCATAAAAATCCCCTCAATATTTTTAACAACATTTATTCATAAATAATATAACTTGCAATATTAACAACCAGATCATTCCCAGGAAAGAGGGGGCTTTTCGATAAGGATTTCTCCCTATTGGGGGGCAATTAGGTGACCAAACCTCTTTTCTCGACAGAATTTTCTAGACATTGTCAATAATACAAATAATAATATGAATAACTTGTCATCTCAATTATTGATTTAATAATATAAAATATTGTGCAGATGATATTGTGACAATAATAGAATCAATAATGTGAGATACTATGCAGCAATTACTATAACAATAATTGAGTATAACTGAGTGACTTCTCATGTAAGCATCAAATACCGTGTGCTACTATACAACCACGCGTATTACTGTACTTTTATCACCAGTATTTCAACAGTTAACGGTAAAACTTTCGCCGTTATTTTTATAGAAAGATATTTCTGTCGTTTTTTAACTCCGACAATAATTTCATTATGGGGTCCACCAAGGATTGTGCCGTCGTACGAATATTTCCAGTTAAAACGAATATTCCCCGACCAATCGAATATTTTATAACAACTTGCTTACTTTGCAAAATTTATAAATATTGCCCACAACTATAACATTATATCAAATCCACACCATAATATTCAAAAATATATTTCGAGAAAAATTAATCTTTATTCATAAAAGTTGGGGTCTTACAGATGCTATGTTCTAGAGGGTTATAGCGACGGTGTCAAAAAGGTATGGTACGGATCCTTTATTCCATCATCAGGACCTCCTTGTCGTGCTCGTCTCCACCAGCTAGCTCAGGACATCGCAGCTGGTGCCACCACCGAGAGTACGGGTATCCCTCTGGAGTAGTTCACTGCGATGCGCGACGAGGTGGTCTAGATGGTGGTTACTTTACTCTTGGACGCTTTTGGGCCACTGTTGAGTCAGCCCTTGACTACTCAAGTATACTATTCATTTTAAATTTTCGTATTTTGCATGTTATTTAATTTTTATTTATTTGCATATTTAATTGTATTATATTTTTGGACTAATGATTTATATTTTTAATTGTATCAACAGGATGCTCATTCTGATCACGAGCGGAGGGACGACGTCGATGACGATTTTTATACGCCAGAGCAGCAGCGTCAACGTCCGCCCGATGATCCTCCTCACACCAGCGGTAGTACTACTGGCTTGACTTAGTTTAGTTGATATTTGACATTTTTATAGTTTAAAACTTGTATATAATTCATTTTTGTATATATTATGGAGTATTGTAAGTAGTTCAAGAGTATGTTTGTATATCTTATGGAGAATAGGACATATTGTAGTTAATATAGAGTATGAAAATATTTTTGTTAGACTTGTATGCATGTGAACAAAAGTTATATATGTTGGACTTGTATGCATGTGATTGGAAGGTTATTATTATGTTAACCGTACTGTTGGAAATATAAACAGGTTTACAGGTATAAAAATGTGGGTTAAAACCCATGATGTTGCTAAAAACAGAGCAAATATTTAAAAAAAAAACTCCTTATCCTCGACGGAAGAAGGTAAACTCGACGGAATTCCGTCTAAAATAATCGCTTTTACATTTTACAAGATGTACCACGTGGCAATTTAGGTCCGACCGAATAAGATCGACGGAAGATATTCGGTCAGGAATAGTCTAAAATCGATAGAATTTTCAACCAACAATATGTTGGCACATGGCGGCCTAAATACCGACCGAATACTCTCGACGGATGTTATTCGGTCGAGGATAGACTAACATCGATGGAATATTCAGTCGACCATATGTCCGTCGGATCGAATTAGTAATCCTCGACTGAAATCTCGATGGGCTTAATTTGACGTGCTTAAACCCGACCGAATCCCTGACTGAATATTCCGTCGGGATTAAGGTATCCTCGATGAAATATCCTTAAGCTCGACGAAATATTCCGTCAGAAATAAGCCATTTTTCTTGTACTGAACATCGGGGTACAAATGATAAAAGGGTGTATACTTTGGGGTCGAATCTGCAATTAACCCTTTTTTTGGTAGTCAAATCTATCAATCAAGATCTACAGTCGAGTTCAAAATTGTTCAAACTCGTTCAATTTAATATTGTCAAGTTTGAGGTCAGGTTCAACTCCTTCGAATCTAAATGTCCAAATTTGACTTAAAAACTTCGCGAGTTTTGAGATTATTTTCGATCAATCCCGTACAGAAAAAAATATTACAATTAAAATTGACTCTATATATATATATATATATATATATATATATATATATATATATATATATATATATATATATATATATATTGTTAATGGCTTACCGCTAAAATTCGTCCACCGGGTGATAACTCCGGTGTGAAAATAAGTACAGACTGAATAAAGTTTAACAATAGAGGCTTAATGCTCTAGTATTGTAAAATAATATAGATGTGTATCTGATGATTATGGTATAACTTAGGCCTGACAAAATATGGTTATGAGTTGGTTTTGATTTTCAAAATATGGTTATGGTTCCATTTAAGAACTAAAACCATATTAACCATGCATTTTTAATATGGGTTATGTGGGTTGGAACCATATGGTTATGGTTCAAATATAGGTCGACCCATTTTAAATTTTAAACATACCATTATTATGATCTAATTAAATAAATTATTATTAGATATATTATTTATACATAATCACTAAATGTTATTTTTTTTTGGGAGGGAGGGAGGGTGGGGTAGGGGTGGGGTGGGTGGTGTATACATAATCAGTAAATAATTTTTTTGTTGGGAGGGAGTGTCTGGTGGGTGGGTGGGTGGATGGGGTAGGGTGGGATAGGGTGGGGGTGGGGGTGGCGTGGGTGGGGGTAGGTGGAGTGGGTGGTGTATACACAATTACTTAATATTATTTTATTTGGGAGGGAGTGTTGGGTGGGTGGGTGAGTGGGTAGGTAGGTGGAGGTAGAGGGTGGGTGGTGTATACATAATCTCTTAATATTAATTTTTTTTGGGAGGAAGTAGTGGGGGGTGAGTAGGGTGGAGGTGGAGGTGGAGGTGGAGGTGGGGGTGGGTGGGGGTGGGTGGGGGGGGTGGGTGGTGTACACATATTATTTTTTTGGGTGGAGGTGGGGGGTGAGGGGTGTATACATAATCACATAATATTATTATTTTTTTGGTGAGGGTGGGGTGGGGTGGGGGGTAAGGGGTGTATACATAATCACATAATATTATTTTTTTGGTGGGGGGGTGGAGGGTGGAGTGAGATGGGGGGTTGGGTGGTGGGGTTGGGTGGGGTGGGGGATAAAGGATGTATACATAATCACATAATATTAATTTTTTTTGGTGGGGGTGGGTGGGGGGTAAAGAGTGTATACATAATCACATAATATTATTATTTTTGGGTGAGCAACTTCTTGAATATGTAAATATGGGTGAAAAGAACTTTTGATTTTGATTTGGAATAAAATATGGGTCGAAAAATGGTTAACTGGGTTAGACCTATATTTCTTTTTAAAAATATGGTTCCAAACTTTACCCAACCAAAATAAATAAAAATAGTTAACCAACCCATTTGATTTCAGTTAATATGGGTTGACCCGACAGTTAACCAACTATATTACCAGGTCTACTATAACTTTGTATTTATAGTAATCACACCTTCTTCGCCGTACAGAATTAGGATTACTCATTAGATATGATTCCTTAATGAAATTGAATAATATCCCCTTAAAAGAAATGAAGTCAAATTATATCCCACTACTAGAAAACAGTAAATAGACAACGCGGAAAAAACGTTGTGGTTTTAGTCAGAAAAACGTCGTGGTTAAGGGTGTCATCTATTTGACACCCTTACACAATGTTTTAAAAACGTTGTAGTTAAGCACAATACACAACGTTTTTTAGGAAAAAAACGTTGTAGATTTATTTTTCAAAAATTAGCAGATGCTTAAAAACGTTGTAGTTTAGTATATCAGACAACGTTTTTAACCAATTTATACAACATTTTTAAAATGTTGTAGATAAAGAAAAAAAAAGAAAAAAAAATATTGTGGTTCACCTATATTACCAATACACCTGCAATGCCATGATATATAGCTAAAAGGTCTAAATTCTCATTTAAATTTAAAACCAAAATGTATCAACCATTCAAAATTCATCCCAATAATACCATTTGTTTACAGTTTCAAATTTCTCAAGCATTGATTATGAAATAACATGAATTAAAAAATACAAATGCTACACTGGTAGAGTTTTATGAACCCTCAAGTCAGAAATCACTGAGGACGCGTACACATTCAGTTTGGTGGCTCTAGACATCATTTTTCTGGACAAATGGAGTATTTAATTAGCAATACTAGCGAAGCTTGTGTGATCAGCAGATTGAATCCCCTGTTATACAAATTATATGAAATCACCAAAATGTCAAAAGCTATGAACATTCATTTCCTGGGGACCAGCAGCTAATAGCTATAGACATTATATGGCTCTTAGATAACATCAGCAAAAAGCATTTATATAGCTATAGACATTAAAGCTGCCATTAAAGCTGCCAATAGCTATAGACATTAAAGCTGCCACATCTATCTCCTTCAACAATCCTGCTCCTACTAATCCTTTAAAGGTGTTCTAAATTTTAGAGCTTGCACATACCTGTTTTAGAAAGGGCAACCATCCTTGAAAGGATTCTTTCGTTCTGTGCTATGGGAGTCTCATTGATCAAATCAACCTCCCTCAAATTGCCACTTGATCTGTGTAAGCATAGGACTTCAGGACACAGACACATTTGCGTCAATGAAGAAAAAGTTGAAACAAAACAAGAAAACTGATAGATCTAATATTATTGCAACAGGAATATATAGTGTCATTAACATTAAACCACTGTCAACTCCAATGAGTAACTAGAATAAAAGAAGAAACCACTGTCAGAATTTACCTTTCGTGCAGAAGTTACAAATAAAAGGATAGTAAACCATGTAGAGGATGACTAAAATAAAAGGACAAACCACATGAAAAAGCTACAAGGTAGAATAGCAAACCATTTATCTGTTCAAAAATAAACTACAAGAACAAAAATACAGGTTCTAGTGGCCTAAGAGTAACTTCTTTAGCCACTTTAAGATCACTGCCCAACTCGGTGAAATCAATTCCAGTGGCTTCTTTCACAAGATTGTGCATAGTTTCCCTCCTCCAAGGTCTTTCCAAACATATCTCTACACCCTGAATGAAAGCAATGCAGTTTCAACACATTACAAGAGTAACAAAACTGATATACATGCCACAACTGCTTATATGTTTACAGTATTTTATAACAGGGGAGGATATACATATATATAGAATTAAGGTAACTTCTGTTAGCTTAAATATGTAAACTCCTTCAAAAGTAGTAGACATACTAGAGAACTCAGTAACATCTTCATTTGCCTCGGTGACATAAGAACATACAACGAATCTAGCATGGATAAAAAGTTCTCTGAATAAGACAGACTACTAGAAGGAAGAACATGAGGTCTTCCTGCCATCCTCAAATAAGCTGCTGCTGCTGCAATGGTTGGAGCCTGTCATTTAATCAAATTCATGAAATAAGATCAGTTGTATGTGGCTTATATTGTTTCAGCATACAAATGAATAAAAAATACAAAGAATGACAAAGAAGATAACCGTGCCTTCCTAAGTATGCGCACTATTTGCTTATCTCTCACTTGTTTAGACTTGTATAAATCCTGGCCTTTGTTATCAGAGAATATATATTATTATGAGATTCATGTGGAAGTGGCATCAGTATCAAAACATCTATTCAAATTAATAATCAATATATTCACATATTACAGTTGGAACTGAACACAGTTGGGCAGACAAAAGTACCAGAACAACTGGGACATGACAAAACTAGAGGCTCACAACCTTGATATCTGCAATATTGACATGAACCCATTGTGTATCTCATCTTTTCAGAGAAATTCATGTACTTAATCAAGTGACATCAAAATAACCTGAGAAGCAGAATTCGAAGCACACAACTAAGTATTAGAGGAAATTTATATCAAATAATAAAATGAATACTGAATTAATAGTGTAAGAAAATAAAATCACACATCAAAAGTTGCAATGAATTGACAGCAAAATGAAATGCTGGCTTTTCCCCAATCATCAATGACCTAAAATTTCCAAAATTCCAGTTTATCTAGCAGCATCAGCTCTTCTTAGAACGAAAGCACAAAATCCAGAAATAACTAACTAGAATATCAGCAAACGGAAGAATTAATATTATCAATCACAAACCTCAACCATTTGAAATTGAACAGAATCGACACATACAAAGAAATGATATGATTAACAAAGAGCTGACCTAATTGTCTCTAACTCCGGTGGTGGTTTTGTCATCTTCATCGGCGGTGTCCTTGTTAGAAACTTCTCTCAATCGGTTGGTTTGTACGATAGAGACGGTTGCAGAGCAGGTGGTCCGACCGAACCGGTGCTCAGCGTGCTGGAAGAGGGTCGGGCTGATGGATTTCACGTGCAGGTGTGGGACGACGTTTTGTGGGACTCACAGGTACCCAGAACAGCACGGCTGCGCCTTTGATTTCAAGACGGCAGGGAGAAAGGCAATCGCGAGGGAGAATCCTCTGGTTAAGGCTGAGAAATTTCAGATCTGGCCTGGAGACTGGGAGCGGGCTAGGGCAAAATACTGATAAGAGTGATACTTATTATTTAAGTTTTCACTTTAGTGAGATTTTTTAAAGCTCCGTGTTTTCTTTATACACAACGTTTTAAAAAAAAATGTTATCTAGTTAACATCAAAAAAATGACCTTTTAAATAGATAACATTTTTGCATATATATATCTACAACGTTTTTTTTTTAAAAACATTGTAAAAAAAATACCACAACGTTTTTATAAAAAACGTTGTGGTTTAAGTGTTGTCTATTTGGTATTTTGTAGTAGTGTCCTGACACCTTCTTTAAAAGTTAAAAATTAAATGTAATTATAAATCTTTGATTTCTTAAAATACTCAACTGCCATATATATATATATATATATATATATTATGTGTGTGTGTGTGTGTGTGTGTTACTCACTTAAAATGTTTAACAACACATTGTTACTCCTATTAATCACAACTTGAAATTTAAAATAAGATATTCCATTATCTATTATTTCAATATTTCATTTAAATATTATTAAATGTAATTACTACTTTATTATATAATTGATAGAACTGACCACTCAAAGAAACATGATGACTTTTTTTAGGTAAGTGTGACTATTTTTTAGTTAAGTCAAAGAGATATAATAAAAATATATAATCTGAGATGTAAATATGTTAAAATTCATATAAATCATCTATACTTTTTTTATTTTCTTAATACTATTATTATTTGAGGCCTATAACATGGCGAAGGACCTATTGACTAAACTCGGGCGGAGTTTTACTTCGGGCTTGGATTTTTTTTCGAGTTCAATTTAGTTTACTCCTAATTAAATTCGAACATATTTTTAAGGGTACTTAACACTAATATACAACAATTAGAAAGTATTTACAAAAATAAAACATTCACAAAATAATTACAAAAATAACGCAATAACACAATATTACGTTGCTAAAATTACGGTCATTGACACCCTACACGTCAGTTACCGACTTTTATATTTTCAACCAACCGATCAACAATTCACGCTAATGAATAAAACAAGCAACTTTCAGATCCGAAAAAACAGAGCAACGACAGATCGGAGAAGATGATTTCTCCTATGACGATGCAACTCTGAGATCGGATAATATCGAAGAAGATCAACAACAACTTCAGATCAACAGCAACTTCAATATCAACAACAACTTCAAGATTAGTAACCAGCCTCGATCTGTAACAAATTTGATTGTTGATTGATTCTTTACATAACCAAACTGAAACCTTTTCTTCTTCAGACCCAAACTGAAACCCTTTCTTCTTCACATCGACGATAAAAAAAGAAGAAGGAAGCTTTGAGGCTATCTCTTTGTCACATTCACTCTGAACTCAGGCATCGGTTGCTGCTTAAAATGGTGAAACGGCGTCGTCGTGAGACAGAGTCTGGTAATGGCACTGCAGAAGGAATAAATTGGTTACTGTTTTATTATTGATTTGGTTACTGTATAGTGTTTATTTGATTGCTGAATACTTTAAATATTTATTTGGTTACCCCGTGGTTACTATATACTCGTATATTGGTTACCTTTCTTAAGTTTTTCGCTCTTTAATTGGTCACAAAGTCAGTATGCTAACTGTTTTGATTGCAAAATGCATGTAAAAATATGTTTTATATTCTGGTTACTAAGTACATAGAAATTGGTTACTGTTTATTATTGATTTGGTTACTGTATAATGTTTATTTGGTTGCTGTGTAAAATTATAATGGTTAGTGCATAATATTACTTACTAATGCTGACTTGGTTATTAAAAAATGATGACTTGGTTACTGACTAATGCTGACTTGGTTACTGTTTAACATTATATTGGTTACTGGCTAATGCTGACATGATTACTATGTAAAATTATAATAGTTACTCATTAGTGCTGACCTGGTTACTGTATTAATCTAATTATACTTATACTTATGTGTTTTATATTAATGGTTACTTGTTAGCTACATTGGCTACATTCTTACAATATTTAGCCTTTAGTTGGTAACAATTAAGTTATACTGTTTAGCTTTTACTATAAAAATGCAATGGAGAATGTGTTTATCTTGTGGCTACTAAATAAATATGTGTTGGTTACTGTTTAAATTGGATTTGATTACTGTATAATGTTGTTATGATTATTACTATATAATATTTCGGTGTTTATTATTTGTTTGTTTTATTATGATGGTTACTTGTTGGCTACATTTGTTACCTTCATACAACTGTTATAGTTTAATTGGTAATAAATATCAATATACTGATTATTTCCATTGTAAGATGAATGTACAAATGTATTTTATGTACTGGTTACTAACATTATGTAGTTTGGTTACTGGCTAACATTGATTTGGTTACTTTACAGTACTTATTCTGTTATCAGACAATGGAATTGATTCCTGTTGTACTTTATTTCAACGGTACATGGACTGATAGTAACCAATACACCAAATTTAAAGTTACCGGCATACTAGTTCCATCAACTTGTTCGCTTGGAGAAATGCAAAACATGATATGCATTGTTCTATCAAATTTGGAGTGTCGAATTTTGGCGTTTCCAGAGCCTAGTTTCATTAGAAACGGGTCAACGATCAAAAGTCACTAGCGTTGCTGGTGAACTGCAGGATTTTTTGGTCAAATTCCATCATTTAGACCTTCAAAATTACATGTAAAAATGTAGTTTATATTCTGGTTACTAAGATTATGTAATTTGGTTACTGTCTAATATTAATTTGGTTACTTTACGATGTTTATTCAGTTGTTACATCTCAAACTACTTTTATTTTAATATGAGATCTATAAATGACTATCATATATATAAATGGAAACTCTTAATTGGAGTTTCTTATTCCATCATGATGACAGGGTATAAATAAAATATATACATTTAACACTTTATAACAGTCCTCATACGAACTTATAATTATAATAAAACAGTAACCACATAATTATATGATAGTAACCAAAACAAGTTTTAATGGTAACCAAAACATAAACATCATGTAATGAAACCCAATTTAGACAATTCATGTATACTAAATAATTACATATTAACCAGAATAAAAAATAAAAATAACCAAAATCCCACACTGGGGAAACAAGGATAGTAGCCAAACCATAATATAACAGTAACCAAA
The DNA here is from genome assembly GCA_016801055.1 of Panax notoginseng. NCBI lineage: Eukaryota > Viridiplantae > Streptophyta > Magnoliopsida > Apiales > Araliaceae > Panax > Panax notoginseng. The sequence goes on from CM029018.1 coordinate 14,601,823, forward strand.
ACATAATAAAGAAGTAACCAAATAGTTATATAAAAGTATCCATAACATGTTTTAATGGTAAACAAAACAGAAACAACCTGTATATCAAACCCAATTTAGGCAACCTATGTACACTCTCACATGTACATTTTAACATTTAATATATGTCATGATACGAGCTTGTAACTATCTGGTTACTACCAAAAAATAAAATAGTTACCCTTTTATGTATGTTTGGTTACCAACTGTAATTTTCAAACAATATATCAGACACAACTTAGAAGTAACAAATACGAACCAACAAACAATGTCAAATAATTGATAATATAATCAAATATGTAATCACATTTACATAAGCTCCAATATACATTACATATTTACTAACCATAACAAATGGTTATGAATATCCAACAAAAACCAAGGTACGAAACACAATTCAGAAGGACAGGACAACAACAACCGAACTAATCAAAATCTGTTACAAATCTTCTTGAAACTTTAGTTTTTTGGCTGCTGCTACTTTTTCTTCATGACTGCTCTCATTCTCTAAAAAAGACTTCTGCATTATGTATGAACCTGTGGGAGGAAGAGAAATACCTTGGGATTAGTGAATAGAGAACCCATTAATCATAGGTATCATATCATAATATAACATTAACCATACCATAATAAAGCAGTGACAAAAAAATTATATTATATAAACTAATTGTAACCAAAATATAAACAACATGTAGTACAAACCATTTTATGTAATAAACAAACAGTTATATATAATATTAACCAAAACATAATTTAAAGGTCACCAAAATAAAAATATGTATACCAAAAAATATACTAAAGAAGTAACCAAACATTTATATGATAGTAACCAAACCATGTTTTAATGGTAACCAACACATAAACAACATGTAGACCAAACCCAGTTTAATCAACTAATGTATACTAAGCAAATACATTGTAACCAAAACAACATATAAAAGTAACCAAAAACCCAATTAAAAGAAAAAGAATGGTATCCAAATCATAAGCTAAAAGTAACAAAAAATATACTCATGAAGTAACCAAACAGTTATATGTTAGTAACCAAAATATATATTAATGGTAACCAATACATAAACAACATATAGACCAAACACAGTTTAGTCAACCCATATATATTAAGCAAATACATGGTAACCAGAACAACAAAAAATAGTAACCAGAATCCCAACTCAAGGAAACAAAAATAGAATCCAAATGAGAAACTAACAGTAACCAAAAATATACTAAAGAAGTAACCAAATATTTATATGATAGTAACCAAAACATGTAAAAATGGTAACCAATACATAAACAACATGTACATCAAAATCAGTTTAGTCAACCATGTATACTAAGCAAATACATGGTAACCATAACAACATAAAAAAGTAACCAAAATACCAAATTAAGGTAACAAAAATGGTATCCGAATCACAATCTAACAGTAACCAAAACATAATACAGAAGTAACCAAACAGTTATATGATAGTATCTATTTTTTATTGCTTGACGTAGCTACAACGTAAGCACTACATCAAGCCCCCAAAAATTGGTCTTGTGTCAGTATATGATGCAGAAGTAAAATGACAAAATGAAGATGAGACAATCATGATCATTTAAAAGCAGACTATATATGTTAAGAGCCTAAATAATTTGAAAATAATTATCCACTTTAGCAAATATTATGCTGTTAAATGATGTCTATCACAAATAACTCAGTCATGTAGATAAAGAAAAATTCATTCAATAAAAAAATTAACATAAACAGAATGTGGCCAGAAGTACAGACTCATGGTATGACAACATCACTTCAACCATGTACATACCAAAGCAAGAACTCCATCGTCTGAAGAAATAGATTCAGTCCGCTGACGACGAGTGGCTTCAAGAGGAGAGAGAAGTATTATGGGCGGAGAGAGAAGTAGATTCAGTCCGCTGACGACGAGTTCAAGAGGAGAGAGAGAAGTAGTAAGGGCGGAGAGAGAGAAACCGAACGAGAGTTAAGGGCGGAGAGAGAGAGAGAGACCGAACGAGAATGGATGTTTGATGAAGATGGAAACTAAATTACCATGTCAACCTATTAATACTAATCCCTTAATTTAAGGACTCCTAATTGTATTGGTATTGTAAATAAATATGATGCAATGTCATATTTTTGTAATTATTTTATAGATGTATGATTATTGTAATTATTTTTAAAAATGTACTATAATATGTAATTAACCCTATTTTTAAAGGACTTAACCAACTCAATTGACAAGACATAACTAAGTCGCAAAAATTGAAATACATTTTTAAAATTGAATATTAATAATATAGATTTAAAAAAATTTGTCACAATATTTAATTAATTATCTGAATTCCCCTACAAATTAATTTTAATTGT